>JAGDQP010028445.1:405-16781 GCA_022664845.1 Lepisma saccharinum | reverse complement strand
AGGTCTGGGAAACTTATATTATTCTGTTCATCTTCACAGATTCAAATATTCGTTGTAAGTAGGGATTTTTTGTTAAAGGTACGAAATTTGTCCTGAAGGTTGTATTTCGCTTCTCTAAACGTTATGTACGTAGATTAAACGTTTAATAGACGTTTATTCAACGGTTTGTAACGTTGAACCAACGACAATGCCATAATTAAGTTGCAGAAAAGGTTTTATTCAACGTTTTTAAAACGTTTATTAAAGTCAGATTCAACGTTGAATCAACATTTCTTGGAATACTAATCCGGTAGTTGTATAAACGTGGAACTCAATCAAAATTCAACGTTTATTAAATGTTTAAGAAAAAGTTGAATAAACATTTATTTAACGTGATTCTGCGTTTATTTAACGTGATTCTGCTGTGTGGGTTATCTGCAAGAGGTATTTTCACCCCAACAACAAACGGTAATTGATCAATTATACCACAAACTACATTAGCTAGAATTAATTAACCTCGAGCGAAAATTAATCAAAATCTAGTCCTTTCCAGGAAATAGAATCTTACAGTTACGGACGAAACAGCAGTGCAGCCAGAAGAGAGTGCATCTAAAGTAGAAAAATAGAAATACATGACCACACGTAATTAAACACAGATATTAATGTGTATATACACATTAGATCCTTCCTAGTTTTCCCCATCCCTCTATGTATGGTGTCTTTACTAGAAATAAAGTACATTCTTCTTGCGTTAGAGAGTAGGTTTTTTTTCCTGCATCACAGTTTTTTTCCACTATCAAGGTGATTCCTATGTATCTTTCCTCTTATCTTTCTTTCCCTTCTTTCTTCTTCAACTCTGCGTTCGATTGTGGTAAATGTCTCACGATAGAGGCCGCGTAATAGACCCGCGACAAAGACTTTAGTTGCATGCATGCATGCGGAGGTCGCTGTAGAAGTTGGAGAGCGATCACTCAACGGGGCGGGACTGTTCGGAAGCCCCGGGGGACGGTCATGGGTGTGTACGCGGGTTTCAAGCCAGCAGTTCAGTGGCAGAGCGTAATCGGTTTAGCATTCGGTAGGTCGTAGGTTAAATCCTGGGTCCCGACTGAGGTTCTTTGAGGTTTTTTTCTCAGTCACCCCATGAAAATGCTGGGTAATACCTTCAACTTATACCCTGGCTGACACCTTCCAGCATCGTTTCCCCTATCCCGGTTTGTCTTATACCTGGAGGCCATAAATAAAACATTCGAATTCAAAGCCCGCGGCCCAAGTTTCCCAGGGTTTTCCTCAGTTTCACTAGGGGGATGCCGCGATGTTACGGTAACTAAGGCTATGCATGGCTGGGTTGCAAGAAAAATACTTAAGAGTAAAATCTGTCTTATGCTGACCATCGAACTCTACATAATACTGGAGTGACTACTTAAATCAAAAAACGGGCCGCACAGCGATAAGAAGCATATAAAACTGAGTTAGAACTGAAAATGTGGTCCACATTGGATTAGACTGGAAGTGGACAAATAAGTTTAAACGTTTGCTCTGGCGTCCTTAACACTACCCACACAGCACAATCAAGTTAAATAAAGGTTTATTCAACTTTTCCTTCAATGTTTTATAAACGTTGAATCTTGGTTGAATTTACGTTGTTTACACGTTTATACAATTATCGGATTAGTATTCTAAGAAATGTTGATTCAACGTTGAATATGATGTTTAATAAACGTTTTAAAGACATTGAACTAAACCTTTTCCACAACTTAATTTTGGCATTGACGTTGATTCGTCTATTCAACGTTTATACAAAATTTAGAGAGAAACAAAATTCAACCTTCAGGACAAATTTCGTACCCTTAAAAAAATCCCTACTGACAACGAATATTTGAATCTGTAAAGATGAACAGAATAATATAAGTTTTCCAGACCGAATCCTAGTACTTCAATGTTCAGTACGATACTATTTTAGGGTTGATTCCAGGAGAAAATACTTTGATTATAGGATTTTAACCTGGAATCAACACTAAAATTGTAATTTCAATTAACGCATATCGTACTGAACATTGACGTACTAGGCTTCGCTCTGGGAAACTTACATTGTTCTGTTCATCTGCACAGATTTAAATATTCGTTATAAGTAGGGATTTTTGGGGAAATGTACGAAATTTGTCCTGAAAGCTAAATTTTACTTCTCTCCTAACGTGACCGATGACGTGACAATCCAACAATCCGGGTTTGATTCCCGGTGGGAGAAATAGAAACAATTTTAACTAGGACGTAAGTCCCAGAGGTCGACCCAGTCACTGAAAATGAGTACCGGGGTAACCCTGGGGGGAGGGTGGCTATACCGGTAGCGAAAGTCACTCAAAGTGGCTGAAAACAGCCGTGTGCTGACCACGTGCCACCCGTAAAAAGCCGCGTTGCAGGTCTTGGCCCATCATGGGCTGTTGCGCCATAGGTTCTTTTGTACACGTAACCCGACATAAACGGTCTGGGAATTGAAATGAAAATAAAAGCCCACAACATTAAGGACCTAAATGTGTAATTCCAATCACTCCTACTAGGATACCAGTCTAACAAACCCCTCAACATGGTAATGACGGAGACTCTTAGTGAAACCACTAATTGAAGGATTAATAAAAATTGAGAACAAATAATACTTGAGTACGTACAAACGTAACTTATTTATTCAGAAATAGCACGTCTGAGCGATAATGTATATAAAAATTTATGTAAAATAAATAAATATTCAGAATGCAATTTAAATAATGCGAGAAAGGAACAAATGTCCGTTAAATCCTTACTTATAACAACTCCACAAACTAAAATACTGGTTGCCTTCTTTAATTGTAAAGAGTTACATACATACAATATGCTTTTACCTATAAGAGGCATCAGAAAATAAAAAAAGTTATACATTTTCAAAACAGAATTAGGTTGCCTCGTGTAATTGTTTGATTCATTCAGTAAGTCTGAGACTTGTCGGTACCACATTTATATTGCTTTTAACAAGATGAGACAACCTATTCTACGAAGAATATATATATTTCCTCCTGTCATTTCGATCTCTCGCTGCGCCGATGTCCTGCCTTTCCCGGTTTTCATGATAGAACAAAAGACAAACGCATAGCGTAGGCATTCTATGAATGTCAAATAGAAGTGCATTTCCATCAAGAAGTAAATAATATCATATAACACCTAGTGAAGTTTAAGCATAAAACTATCACTGAAAATTGTTTCTGTAGATTAGGAAATCTCACAAACATTCAACGTTGAATCAACGTTGTGCTTTCCACCATTTTAGAAGGTTTAAGAGCCACAATTTAAATTCGTGACCAAAACGTTTAATACTGGTCCTTCTTTAAACGTTTATTAAATTACGTTGATAAAACGTATAATTCAGTGTCACCAAATACAACGTTGTCAAGATTCAACGTTTTCAACGTTTATAAAACTTTAATTCAACATTGTGTGCTGTGTGAGTAAGTAGTCACTCCAGTATTATGTAGAGCTCGATGGTCTGATTTAAGTCAGATTTTACACTTAAGTATTTTCTTGCAACCCATCCCAGGTCGATACTTTCCTCATCTTCTACCCAACTCATCCCGACCTAAGCCAAAGTGCCAAAAGCTCATCAATAAATTCAATCTGAAGCAATTATTACGTAATGTGTATTTTAATTAGTCTGCTGATTTTTACCGTTAAATAGTTCTCTTTTATAGTCGAAGATATTTGTACTAATTATTTGCGAAGAGAATAAGTACCGTAACTGAATCTCTAGAGCCCCGCTAATTACATAACTAGTTTTCAGACAGTTATAAAATGAACTACACTTCGAAGGCCTAACAGTAATCATTCTACTACACAGATAACTAGCTACAGATATATAAGGTGGTGATTTTACACTGATTTTTAGGTTGAAAACAAATTACTCCCATTTAGAAAAGTTCTTCCTCAACTGCTACTTTTCAACGATATTTCAAAGTGCCAGTTACTGATTTTACTGCTAGCAGAAAGTAGCAGGTTTGCCCAACCCTAAATCATCGACCTCCATTAAAACGATACTGGACCGCTCATACAATAGTTCACTGAAAGCGAATGATCAACTAATTTAATTACGGCAAGAAATAGCAGCCCAGTTACGTCATCAAAGAGGCAAATTAAAATTTAAGCGAAAAAAAAAAACAGAATTACACAAAACGAAGAAAGTTAGACTGCAGAAAGCTTGCATAATGGAAGAAAAAATAAAATGAAATAAAAATATAACTTAATGTGACTTTATACCGAAGCGGAAGTGCAAAAATTTACAAATATATTTTTTCGTCTTGGAAATATCATCAAAAATATAAAATAAATGAAAAACTGGCCACACAGTGATAACAAGCGCATAAAAGTTAGGCAGAATACGAAGTTTCGTCCATCTTGAATTTAACTGGAAGTGGACATACGACGTTAATCATTTCCAGTTTGGGTGCCATAAATCTCAAACCTCAGCTCAGAGAAAGGAAATCTCATCATAATAAGATGTATCACATCAAAGTACGTAGCTAAGGTGTTCAAGTGCCACCTCCGATTAAACTGGAAGTGCTGAATTACTGTTAACATTTTCGGACTTGCTTCAAAGAAACAGAGAAAATAAAAAGTAAATTAAAAAACTGGTCACAAGCGATAACTAGGGCATAAAATTTAGGCCTCTCGTCCACTGGATGCGGAAACGTGCTAATTTAGTGATCGGACGAATACACACCAAGTTTATTCGTCCGTGATCGCGCGAATTCTCTTCGTGCACTGACAGAGTACTCGTCCGAACTCCGAATCGGTAGTTCGGAAACCATGTCACTAACAGATAACATTTGTGATCTCTGTGCTTTGGAAACACCTCCCATGGCACCAAAGAGAACCTTAAAAGTGGGTTAATGAAATTTTGTTGAAAGAAGAAAACAGTTTTGGTGAATTTTCTCATTTGTGGAATAATTTAAAAGATTACAAGCAGTATTTTAGCTACTTCAACATGAAAGGCGGTATATTCTTAACTTTCGTATAATCTTTAACATTTTGATAAAAAATCGAAATGTTCATAAATCGTCAATTAAACGTCCGACGCGTTCATTTCTCTTGCAACTTCCAGCAATAATTTGTTTTGTCCTTCTTACAAAGCAAAAACAATTACCTACTGTTCGTACGAATAAATCCAAACAGGATTGGACGCACTCGCAGGTCGCAGTTATACGCATGGAAACGGACGAACATTGCCTGCCAGTGGACGATGTCCAACTGACACATTGCTGTTTGGATCGTTCGTCCGTTTACGCATGTTCGTCCGAACATGCAATTCGCAGATTTCCGCATCCAGTGGATGAGAGGCCTTAGGCAGAATATGAAGTTTCGTCCATCTTGAATTTAACCGGAATGGACAAACGACGTTAAATATTTTCAGTTTGGGTGCCATAAATCTCAAACGATTGCTCAGAGAAAGGAAATCTCTTGATAATAAAATATATCACATCAAAGTACATAGCCAAGGTGTTCAAGTACCACCTGCGATTGAACTGGAAGTATTGAATTACTTTTAAGATTTTCACACTTCGCAGAAACGGAGAAAATACAAATTACACTGAAAATGTGTTTGCACAATGAGAAGAAACGTATAGGAGTGAGTCAGAAGTAATTTTCATTTATTTTGGGTGAAGCAGGAAGTAAACGAACGACATAAGTCATCTTCAGTTAGGTAAAATAAGTCTAAAATGACTGCTCAGAGGAAGAAAATCGCATTTAATCAGAAATGTCACATCAAAGTACATCACCACTGCGCTCAAGACTGTTGGAGATAGATCATTGCAACTGATGCAGGTTATTAACGACTTTTCAATTACTTTTCTCTTTATGTTCTCCGTTTCTCATTGCAAGGGGAAAAACCCTAAAGAACATTATTGGTTACCTTGATTTTTGCTTATGTACCTAAGAAAAGTACATCATATTAAGTTCATGAGTTCTTAGTATAGTGGAATATGTAAATAATATGCAACGTCATTTTTTTAAACCACACAACCACCGAGTTCAAGCATCTTGTACAGAATTGGTATTTCACAAGTGACAAAAGATAATTTCTTTAAAACAGAGGATTTTAACACACTGAAAAAATTCGGTTAGCAGTGGGAATCGAACTCATTACGTCTGCTTTGTCGGGGCAGTGCTCTTACCAGCTGTAGACAGGTCCACCCAACAAATTTCGCTCAGTTTCACTCATAAATTACATGTTTCTCTGAGCATACACGGAGTTTTTCAGATTTATAAAATTCCGTGATTATTTCTAGGTTTTCCGGTGTTGTAAACACCCTGCCTGACTTATGTACCAAGATTACAGACATTTTTTCTAAATTCAGGCTGTAGTCAACATCTTGATCATACTGTTATTTTACCTGCAACTCGCTATTCATCAGTGCAAAAAGTGCAACTTTTCAATACTAAACGATATCGGACAACATCGATTGATGTAGAAGAACGATATCAATTAATAACAAATTCCACTTTTTCCGATATTGATGGATATCGGAGAACGATGTTGTTCTATGTCGTATAATAATGTTCGTTAACACGGAACGATAGTGATGAAATTATCTTTTCAAAATTTGTGTATTTCGAAAATGTATTAGAAACGTAATGAGCTCTTGCTAGGTAGTCCTTAATGCTCATCACTTGCGCATTGGGTCTTCATTTATTGTACTGTTTCAAGGAGAACAGAGTATTTCCAGACTTTTCATTCAACTACGCATACTAATCTCATTATTTCTCTCAAAACTAAATTTATGGGAAAACTGACTTCACCAATGTATTTCTGGGAAAATTCCAGTCCAGACTGATACGTCACGTGACACTCTTCTCATTAAAATATCCAGCAAGATGCAAAATGGCCGAATTCAAGACGGCGACCATGACAAAAGGTCCCCATTAAAGGATAGCCCATTGACCCGGTATCCATTCATGTGTGTTTGTTTTCCATTATTTCAAACATTTTACAAATAAATATGTTTTCCGACATAGATCACACTATAAGTACTTATATTTATGAATCAAATTTTTTGGACACTACGTCCGTCTTTATGGACAACAGTAGTTTTAAGCATGCTTTCTAGTAGTTTCCTGATGTACCCTACTCTTCTACCAAGTTGGGTCGAGAACGCAGTTTGTACGATCGACATAAATAGAGTTTTATCTGCTACCCCATGTTCAAAGCAAAGCACGCATTACCATTATTCCCCCTCCCCTTATTTCCCAGATCAGTAACACCCTTCACACTCAAATCTCAAAGTTCAAATTTCACCGTAGATTGTTGTTATACAATTGTATCGCCGACCGAGTAGCCGTACGGTCTAAGGCGTCAGGTCAATGACTCAAAGGTCCCGGGTTCGAATCGCGGCAGGGGCATGGACGTTTGTGGGGTTTAACTGACTGTAAATGGGTAAATCGAGACGGACCGGTGTTACCGGGGTCAAAAGTTACTAGACTGGCCCATAGAAAATTGAGTTTTTACAATTATGTAACATACTCTAAAATTCGATTTTTTTCTGGATCCCCCACCAGAGACATTGGGCCACTAAGTTTAACAAAATATTTTTTTTATTTTTAATACTTAAAATAATAAGAAACCATATGTTACTCTTCATTTTCTGTATACCTTCCAATGATTTTGATACGTTATAGAGTACAAGATATTAACTCTTATGATCAACTAATTCCGTGGGAAACACCATACTTAAAGCCGAAATTTGTTCTACTCCGACAATCAAATTTGGATACCATTTTGACCAGTTGATTACGTTTTAGAGTTTTGACGCAGAGAAATAAAATTATCCAGCAGATTTTAAAGTTTTAAAGTAGAAAATGGATTTTGTTTTAATGTCCTACGATAAACCAGTCCGGAGATATTACATTTCTCGTGAGATGTTATGAGGTCTGCAAATATAGATTTCGGCAGGCGCCGCAATACAAAATTAGACTTCATTAATAAGCCAGTAAGGTAAAGGTAAAGTTACCCCCTGTGCGATACACACGCGCCGTTAACGGCGCATGGGGTGGGAATTAAAATAAATTAATAGTCATTTTAACTTATTCACATATAGGGTATATAAATATTAGAAAATGCCAATTTTTGAAATAGGTTGAACGACCAAACGTATTATTCCTGGACCACTTAAGATGAGATGACCCAATGAAAACAATGGACTAAGTGCAACTATTGATGTAATAGTCAGAAATAAAACGGACAAGTTTAAGACAGTGTCACCGGGTCTATATACGCTTCAGACCTCATGAACCGATTTCAATCTCGTTACCCGGAGGATAAAGCAGAGGTTTAACTCTTTCCTTATACGCTATTGCGTTTGAATAGTGTTTATTTCAAAGGTAACAGGGACTGGGATGCTCGCGCACTCGGGAGGTCCTGGTTTCAATCCCAGCGTCAGAACATCCTGACTGAGGTTTTCCCAAGGAATTTCCTGTCACATCAGGCAAATGCCGGATGGTACCTTCAACTTAAGCCTTGGCTAACACCTTCCCGCATCCATTCCCTTTCTCCATCTCAGCCTGATCCTTAGATACCCGAAGGTCATAAATAAAATCCAAATTCATCGGAAGGTGTTACAAACAGATCACGGAAAATACGATCGCCGAAAAGTTCCCAATAATAGTAATAATATAGTATTAGTGTCACCTATCAGGAAAGAACAAAAATACCACCAGAGGTGTGCAAATAACGCCTTCCCCTCGGAAAAGCTATTCTGAAAGGATCTTGTATTTAAAGTATTAAATAGGATAAAAGCTTTAAACTGCATTAATGGAGTTCTGTGATTGGCTCCCCACTCCCTTGCCTGCTAACGGGAATCTATAGGAAATTGTTTTTGCAGACTTAGCCGAAGATTATTCGGAAATGTTCATAGATGCCGAGATTTAGGTTTGATCGATATTTTAGTGAAAGTGTAATAATTTGATTAATTATTGAATAAATCGATAATTTTATAAGCGCCATTTTGTCGCGCGTCGCCGTGTCCGCGAAACCCGGTATGAAACCGCCGGCAAAGCAGTTTGCAAAAAGCGTAGAACGCTATATTATAACTTTAATTTTTAAATATTATTTCTTACAGTGTATCAAATAATATTTTTTAAATTTTATTTTTTACAGTGTATCATACAATAATTTTTATTAAGAAAAGAATCTTACATTCATTATTTAAGTTAAACACAGCTATGTTATCCATACTGGAACTTATGATTCATTGGACAGCTGAAACATAGTATCTCACTGCTTCTCTCAGACTGATAGTGGTTACAAAAGAAATTTTTCTATTGATGCTTTTCTTGCATTCACCAATGGAAACACTTCCTTAATTGAAGCTAGAGAGAATGTAATTTATTAAAATTTTTGCTCCTTATTTTCTGTAGCGAATAGAATTTTTGTTGTTTGTATGAAGGTGTTTGGGGAATTTCTGAAAAATTTTCTGTTTTCCACCTGCTTATAACGGTTGAAGAGTAAACACCATTATACTGGAACCCTTTTAGCCGACATGCAATAAAACATTTTGGCAACAAGAAAGTACGCCTTTATTTTTCTTTGAAGTGAGATGCTGAGCTTTTTCTAATTGGAAACACCTGTTTTGAGAAGGATTTGTATAGAATAGCACAATAAATGAGGAGAGTCATTATGACAACACATGAGAAATAGATTTATAGGTTGCATTGTTGGTATAGCTAGCAATTAGGATATTTTGGAATTTTGCTTTTAAGCTTTATAACGGAATCTCAAATATATATGCTTGTCTGAGGCGCTTTAGGGACTCACAGAAGAGGAGATTTTATTACCAACTTATCCATCTTATGGTATTTTGTTCTTGTGCACCAGATAAATCTAAAGAATGAAAAATAACCAGTATACGGTTTATTACTAGCCAGGTCAGAAACAAAAGCAATTAGCGGTAGGAAGCAGTAAAAGAATAAAGACTACCTCATTAGAAAATTTTGAGTACTGACAAAGGCCTAATTGCTCTATTGCAAACAATTGCTTGTAATAGATGCTAAAGGGAAGCAAATGTGAAAAGACAGCTATAAATGCTTTTGAGAATTGAAAACCACATTTTTGGGTCTATACTGTAAATTATGAGGATCAGCTAATATGATTTTTATTAGGCTGTGATAAAAATATGATTTACAAATGTAACTGCATCTTTCTTTTTGTTTTTTTCTTCTGTATCAGAAATTTTGAACTAGAAAAGAAGTCGTGTTAAGTATTTATGACCGCTAAGAGACATGCTTTGCGGAAAAGTTATTAAAAGAAAAAGAGATTAGAATCGTTTCGTTCAGGGACGCCAACGAAAATTTTGGAAGCATTTACAATTATATAAATAGTTTGAACGGCTTTACTGTTATACTAGTTTTCTCTTTGAGAACTGGTTTATCGACTCTGCTTTGAATTTTGTTGGAGTATATCTGCAACTTGAACGTTGTCTTATAAGATTACTGACATCAATGGAGGAGTAAATAGATTCTTTATTTTCTAATATTTTTTATATTTTATTACATCCTGAACTGACAATTTTGACTTTCTTGTATTATAGTTATTATTATTGAAAATTAGAAATATTTGTTTCAACCGGGACTCGATTCTGGGATTGCTTCTTTCATTTAATTTTTAATATCTTACGAATAATTTCGTTTATGTTTATCGAAATTGTTACCTGCAGGATTCGAACCCTGCACATTTGAGTCAGTGGACCCTTGCATCTTGATTGTGGCCCATGGAACTGAAGTCGGAATAAGATAGAAGGTGGGAGAGAATATTGCAAGTGATTTTAATGTAATTTCTGATTCGTAATAATTTAGATTATGTATTGCTGTAGAGTAAAACTCTACTAAAATTTGATGTCAGCGCCGGGAGCGTTGGGCACTTACAGAACTTTGAACTTGCCTGCCTACAGTTTTTAATGCAGACTGGGGGAAAGGTTGCTAAATTATTTAAATAACACTGATGAAAGGTATTTTACAGGAAGGCAGCTTTTGATCTAAAGGTCTAGGTGAACCAATAGTGATTTAACAGTGCATTGTATTAATTGTCCTAAGATTGAGACACAAAAATTAACGTGGATAGTTTTATTGATTGCGCTGCTTAGAAAATTAAATATATTTTTTATGTAAATGGGAGGAACGCATATTTTTCAGTTATAGTTTTGTCTAACTATTTTTACCTTCTGAACCTGCCTGGGAATTAAGAGGGACAGTTTGGTACTTAATTTGATTGTAATAGATAGGTGAAAGTAGAAATTTGGCGAAATTTTCAGAGAATAATTTGATTGCTATCATTTTTATTGACACCAGAATGTGAATAATATCATAATGTTGTATCTGGACTCAAGTCCTTGTAAAAATGCCTGAAACAGAACCGGGGATTATTGCCACTTGTGTTCCTCAGTAATTATACACAAAATATGTGTGGAATTAAATATAGTTTGTGCGGGCTACATATATTTTTTACTTTTGTCATAAAATGAAATGTAGTTGATCTTGACTTTTTGAAATTTGATTGGACCGGAACTAAGATTTCAGTTTTAGTACTGTGAAAGATTAATACATAGTCTTTCAATACATGTAAAGACTCCATTTTGTAGTCCTGAAATTAAAAATTTCGGCAGATGTCCCTGAAAAGCCAAGAATTTGTAGTTAGAAATGGCTGAATATACTTGTTGTACACTTGTTGCTAAATCATTTCAAATGCTTGCTTTTTTCAAGAGAATGAGAATATATTTAGGCGACCACTTTAATTTTGAAAATAATTACGAGTTCCACTCGTACGAGGTTGTGTTATGCACAAGAATTATCAAGTTATGGTAGACCCCCAAAATTGAAAATACGCGCAGAATCCCCAGTTATTTTATTGGACCCCTTAATATAATACAACGTTTTAATTTTTGAAACAATCTTCATATGTAGATACCAACACTATGATTTTAAATTTTCAGATTATTATAATTGATCCAGTCATTGGAGGTTTCCAGTTGGAAAGATCAGTTGTGAAATTAAGTGAGTTTCTTAATTAAATATCTTTGGATTTTAAATCTAGTATTATTCCACATTCATGGCTATGCATTCACTGTTTATTATTTTCTTAAGTACAAATGAAACTTGTCAATGGCGATGGATCACTATGTTCAAAAGCGGAACTGAATTTTTGGTCTATTTCGTAAATAATATTTGATTTGTGAATATTGTGCAGGATATCTAAACTAAACATCGTAGACTTTACTTAAAAATAGGACCACTAAAACCTTGAATTATAACTTGATACCGAAATATTGTTCGTTTATGACCTTTAGACATTTTAGGCCGAGATGGGGTACAGCAGTTTAAAGTGGAATGATGACTTGCTAGTGGAACATTGTTCGTTTATGACCGTTGTACAAGAACACAAGCGACGGAAATTAAATCCAATTGATACGAAACATTATAAAACTGTTCCATATGGGTTCCAAGATTAACCAGACAGAAAGAAAAAAACACATTAGTGTCGTTTTCTGTAGCACATATTTATTATATACCCCTGTCTTTTAACATACCGTTATTATTGTTGCCATACCTATGGTAAGTGGCTGCTCAATATATAGACACCATTCAGTTGTACCAATGTTTATATGCATAACCAAAACCTGTATCCTAGCTGTTAGACAACATTCTTTTGTAACACTTCGTTAATATTAACGACAAAAACCGTCGTTTGATGGTTATACTACACTCCTCCGTAGCCATGGTTATATCAGATGTCAAACTCTAGATCCTAGCGGTTCACTCCTCGTATGTGTAATTATAATATGGTGTACAATTGAACTGTGTAATACGATGACCTGTACCTGTTTATAGTCCTGTGGACATCTCCATGTAACCAAAGCACTGTGTTAGGTAATTACACAATAAAAAACTGTTTTTTAATTACAGGCATTGTGTTTTATTTTTAATCCTGCTCCAAAACCACAAGTGAAGCTCCTTGTTAAATTCCTTGCTCCTCAGCACATCGTAGATTGCCTGTAAATCGTCGTCGTTAGTTATCATCCCTATATATGTGCTTATAAAATGTTCTACTAGGATGTCTTGATCTGGGTGCATTTCTACAAGGATGTTGTAAGGGTCTCATATGTATCGAAAAACGTCAACGTCTCCGAAAATTCGTCTTTTAAATAATCTGTTAAACGGTTGCTACAAGTATAACCATCACATTCTAGAAGAATGCAGGGCACAGACCATGTCGGGCTCCATCGATCTATAGCTTGCAAAATACAATTCTCACTCACGTATAAGTTTGAACAGTCACAAACTGCCATAGTGCTCCACACTGGGTTCAATGCCTCTCGACGGAGGAGCTTTATAGGACTTTCCAGCCAATAACAGTGTTCCATTGCAATACGATCGTATCATATAGCTATCCAGTGCCAACACGGTAAAGATAATCGGTAGGAAACATGTGAACAACTCGTAGACCTTGCTGTTGGCTAATTAGTGTAAATCATTACTTTACCTGTGTTCATACCATTTTGCATTCAGAGATGACGTTCTTGATCGTTGGTCATGCTATAGAGTCAACGAACTTTGTTATTTACCTCCATCAAGTGACGTACTTGTTACCCGGCACTGTGGTTGCAAACGGTGTGGTAATGTGTTGGCTATTGCACCTGTTATTGCTATTCTGTACTAATCTCTGCAAAAGCTCAATCATCGGAATGTCATTTTCGCCTTCTGTGCTCGATCTGTTGCCAATCTATACTCTACCTATGCTGTATTGTTTTCTTGAAGGTATGCTCGCATCTGTGCCTGTTATTTACCAATCCATGCTCTACGAATCGGATGGCCAGGTTCGAATACCAATCTATTGGTCGATTCGGCTATTGACTGTCATTATGTCTATTTCGCGTGTCACAGTGGTTCTAGGGAATTATGTTCTGTTTGTGTGCTATTGGCCCCGCAGAAACCTTGCCTATAGTTACATAATGCCTCTGACATTGGTTTCGTATATCCAACAGGTGTATGTTTAATGTACCGTCGGTGGCTCTGTACGTGGTGGCCTACGGAGGTGCATATGGGTGTATTGCAGCCAATACTAGCTATTATCTATATCAACTTGGCATTAGCGTGTTCGATCGTTGGTCCTAATATCACTTACGCAATTGTAGTCCAATCTGTTAAGGACTGCTCATACGTAACTGGCAGTATATTTACGAAAATGGTTTGTTTTAATACTATTTTGTATGCCGTTTATAGGTGTGTCGGATATTATGACTGATCAGTAACGACGTTGGACAAGACAATCCATCCAAAGCGTTATTACTGGGCCGTGATAATATTAGCATCTCGCTATGGATGCATCATACTTTCACCGTCACGTTAGCGTTGGCCTTTTGGTATCTTGTTTTATTATTATTATCCCTACGTTGAATTCAGATTTGGTATTCTCAAAGCATGGAGGCGAATGATGTGATTGCATTAATAAATCGCATTTCCTATACGACACTGGTTATTTTCTCGTTCTGTTGTGCACTATGATTCTCAATGCTCCTTTGCATACAACAAAACTGCAGCAATGGGACAATACCGGTTGAAAATGGGTGCCAACCAAGATATCAGTACTGGTCGATCTATATGTCATATCTACAATGTTCAATCGTAATGTTGATATTTTTATCCTACGACCTAGACACCCCGCAGTACATTATAGAACCTTTATTTTTTTCTCTCCACAGCCGCGTTTGAATTTTCGAAATCGGTTCATAAACAACGAAAATTCACAAAATTCAAACTTTAGGCATCAATAGTTGGCCACATTTTTCAGCCCAACATTCCCCTCAGTGCACTACCTTAAAATTAGCTTTCTCCTGGTATGTCTATTCGACACCTGGTACTAATGCCTACCTGGTACCTACAACTTAGCCCCTGCCTGACGTCTTCCCTGTTCGTGTTTAAGCTTTGCTTGCATGGCGGTCATATATCTATGCAGGTATTAGGACTTTTGATCTATCTATTCACAGGCCACCCTGTATAACTTCCATATATTATCATTTCATTAGACCTCATTACATTACCACGTTCTTTCGGTCCTGCATTGCAGACCGTACATTAACTGATATTATTTTTATCCTACTCTGTCTCTTCGGCACACCGGGCTAATGCTTAGATGGCACCTACACCTTAGGCTCTGGCCAACACCTTCCTCTATCCATATCTGAGCCTTGATTGCATGGAGGTCGTAATTACATATTAGGACTTTTACATTTTCTTTCTGTATCGCAATCATCTTTTGCCGCGTCCCTTTTCCTTCCTACCCGTAATACACGTGTAATTGCGTAAACACACCGTGACTAGGCTTTGACGTGCATAGTACCCAGAATTCGATTGATAATGCAAATCTCCGAGACAGCTTTCTGTAATGTGCTTCTTTAAAAAAAAGATTCTATTACTACCGTTTTTAGGTTGATTTCGAAGAAAAATATATCTATTGAGATCGGTACGATATGAAAGTATATATTTATATATATTAACACGCTAGCGGCCATAGTTTTGAAGATATTTGAACCAAATTTTTATATGTTGTTTCTAGGCTTAATAGCTCGGTTAAGTTCGTTAATGAGCAAAATCCGTCGCCATCTTGGATCCAAAATGGCCGCCGAAACCATTGTTGTATAGAATACACAGCCTAAACCGCTGGGGCTATTGAAATCAAATTGGGCATAAAGGTACAATATCACTTTTTGATTACGAAAATGCTACTTAATGAGTTCAAAGACGCCATCTTGGATCCAAAATGGCGGAAGTAAGAAATCTATTTTCCATATCGTTTGAGCTAGAGATACGAAATTTGACATAAAGGTGTATTATCACTAGCAGTTCAAGAAAATATTACGAAATGTTTTGAAAAAGTCGCCATCTTGGATTCAAAATGGCCGCCGAACCCATTGATGTATAGAATACACTGCCTAAACGGCTGCAGCTAGAAATATCATTTTTTTAACACTATACATTATCATTTGTATGTTACTAAAATATTACATGATGTATCCAAAGACGCCATCTTGGATCCAAAATGGCGGAACTAAAAATCCATTTTTCACACCTTTTGAGCTAGAGATGCAAAATTTGGCATAAAGGTGTATTATAACGAGTAGTTTAGGGAAATATTACAACATTTGGGAAAAGTCGCCATCTTGGATCCAAAATGACCGCCCAAAATTCAATTTTGCACACCGTTTGAGTTGGATAAATGAAATTTTACTTGAAAGTGTACCATCACAAGTAGGTCACGACAATATAAGAAAACTTTCAAAAAGTCGTCAACTTGGATCCAAAATGGCCGACCCAAAACCCCAATTTCCAAATCATTG
>JAGDQP010028443.1:0-24143 GCA_022664845.1 Lepisma saccharinum | reverse complement strand
ATATATATATATATATATATATATATATATATATATATATATATACACACAAAAACTTTAACAATGTAATGATATTATCGGAATGCATCTCTAAAAATGTTGCATAAATGTCCTTACAAGTACAGTAGTTTCCCTACGCAATTTATCCCTTACATCCTACAAATGTCAATGCAGTTGTGCTGAGCTGTGCCCATAGGAGTATGCTTATAGCATGCTATACATGTTAATGGCAATAACGGTTTCCAATGGTCTATGATGGTTATTATTTAATCACAACTAACTTTTTAGTACAACATTCACAAACTACCTGTATGTACAGTTTCATCAGCACATAGGTTCGAGTCTTTTGTTGACCATCTTTATAGAATTTGTTCACTAATCACAATGTGCTGTCTCCTTATCAGTTGTCCAATAAAATATAAGCAAAACAATTGTTTTAAAGCACATTTGCACAACTCAAATACCATAAATGTTCCATGAAAAACGTATTTCTTTAAGTCATTCGGGTTGACAGCAATATCCATCCTTAGCTGGGTTCAATAAATATTTTATCTAGCACAACCAATGGCTATTTTTCAAAACTTTTGTTATATTTTCTTAATCTACTCATCAACATATATCTTTATACCAACTTTCAGGTTTCTATCTTAAACGGTATGAAAAATGGTTCTTTCATCCGCCATATTTGTTTAAAGATGGCGACTTTTCCAAAAAATATTACATTTTCGTAATCTACTTGTCAAACTATATCATTGTACCAAATTTCAGGATTCTATCTTAAACGGTATAAAAATGGTTTTTAGGCGGCCATATTTATTTAAAGATAACGACTTCTCCAAAAACTTCTTACATTTTCGTAATTCTTTTGTACTGATCAACGTTTCTACCAAGTTTAAAGTTTCTATACTTAGCCGTTTAGGCTGCGTATTCCTTCAAAAAATCTTTTCGGCGGCCATATTTGTTTAAAGATGGCGACTTTTGTACAATTTTCTAATATGTTTGTAATTCTTCTGCATTAGTCAACGCTTTTACCAAGTTTCAAGTTTTTAGTTCTAGTCATTTAGGCTCTGTGTTCTTTCAAAAAATAATTTCGGCGGCCATATTTGTTTAAAATGGCGACTTTTGTACAATTTTCTCATATGTTTGCACTTCTCTTGCAGTAATCAACGTTTCTACCAAGTTTCAAGTTTTTATTTCTAGTCATTTAGGCTCTGTGTTCTTTCAAAAAATCTTTTCGACGGCCATATTAGTTATAAAATGGCGACTTTTGTACAATTTTCTCATATGTTTGTAATTCTTTTGCAGAAATCATCGTTTCTACCAAGATTCAAGTTTCTAGGTCTAGTCACTTAGGCTTTGTATTCTATCAAAAAATCATTTCCACGGCCATATTTGTTTAAAATGGCGACTTATAAAAACTTTTCTTAAATTTCTTCAATCTAATAATGGCAATACGTCTTTATATAAAATTTCAGTTCTGTAGCTCAAACGATGTGCAAAATAGATTTTATGTCGGCCATATTAGTTATAAAATGGCGACTTTTTAAAAATCAAAGGCAAAACCAGAATAAATACATTTCCTAGCTTCAAAACCAGTATATACAACATTCACGTTTCGTCATGAGGTTTACGTCCTGCATTCTTCATTAACAAAATTAATTTCTTTGCGCCTGTAGGTATCTCGTTGAAGCCAACCCCACTATTATTTTTTTTTCATCCAAAAAAAGGCAAATGCCCTGTGGCATTCCGGAGTACAAATGTGTGTTCCTAGCCGGGGAAAGGGGTAAAACGCAATAGTTAAGCTCAATTTTATTTTTTAATTAGCGAGCTGTCAAATCCGGGAGTAAATTTGTGAAAAACAAGAATAATTAATGATTAAAATATGCAAATGTGGAGTAGATTAGAACGATGTTACTACTGGTTTGACATAACGTGACAACATCGCCATGGATTTTGTGCGCTCGTTCTTCACGCAGCTTCTTGTTTGTGCGCTCCTGGTGTTCGGCCAAGAAACATAGACAAACAAAGCGATGTCGACAATTTTAGATGTCGATTTGACTTGTCCAAAATATGGACTTCGAGATCAGTAAACAACATGTTGTGCAGTTCTATTTAGAACATCTTCAACGTAAGTTATAGATCCTTTGACCATCTTTTTACATCTGTAGTCTTGGCAAAATAGCAGTCGTCCAATTTCCTTATAGGTAAGACCAAGACTATTTCATAGTGATTTGAAAACCTACTCGAAAGTACTACAATAGATCAAGGCTGGTTTGAAAATTCTTTTATTTCAATATATCTCTTCTATGTCCCTTCTTCAGATGACATCAGTCACAAGAAGACATGTACAAGTACACTACGCTCCTGAATTTGAATTTATTTTGAGACCTTTAGGCATCTGAGGTTCAGGCCGGGATAGGGTAGGCGAGAGAGGATGGTGGAAGGTAGACGGCGAGGACCTACATTATAGATACCATCCCAGCATTTGCCTGGTATGACTGAGGAAAAAACCTCAGTCAGGATGATCGGTCGCTGGGATCGATCCCAGGACCTCTCAAATGATAAGCCAATCCTATAGACCCACCAGTGAGCCACGGCCGCTTAGTACTAGGTTTCTGAGGACCAATGTCTGATTAATTCGTTCCAACTCAAACTCCCTCCCAATTGCCACATAGCATCAATTCATCAAACTATTATTGTCGTATACATAAAAAATAAAACTGTAAAAATACTTTTTAAAGGCATTCTTTTCTTAAACAATTCGTACTTAAAATTAAAAAATAATGTTGTTTATCCATAACTAATAAAAATAATTAAAAAGGATTGTAAAAAAACACGCTTTTTAAGCAAAGAAAAATGGACTAAAAAGTAAGAAATAATAAATTTATGAATCGGAAAATAAAAGCGTGGGTGCTCTTAGCTATTATGATTTTATGATAAGGTAAGCAAGAGCACCCACGCTTTTATTTTCCGATTTTTAAATTTAATATGTTTTATTTTTTAGTCCATCTTAGAAAAGGGTGTTTTTTTTAAAAAAAAAAACTTTTTACCACGTTTTTATTAATTTGCTTTCTTGTCTGTCTGTTCGGTACAAATTTTGCAATCGATTTTAAACTACCCAATGAGCTCGAAACTTGAAACTTTAAACATAGCTCAAAACTGCATGACAATGAAATATTAACTTATTTATATATCGCTATCTTGAATCCAAAATGGCGGACTCCAAAAATCCATTTTCCACACTGTTTAAGCTAGAGGTACGAAATTTAATAAGAAGGTACATAATCACAAGTAGTTTAAAAAAATGTTACAAAATGTTGAAAAAGTCGCCATCTTTGATCCAAAATGGCCACTAAACCCATTAATGTATAGAATACACAGCCTAAACCGCTAGGACTAGCAAGATGAATCTGGTATGAAGGTACATTATCACTATTAGATTAAGAAAACGTTATCAAATATTTCCAAAAACGTCATCTTAGATCCAAAATGGCGGACCTAAAATTCCATTTTCCACACCGTTTGAACTAGAGATACGAAATTTGGCATAAATGTGTATCATCAAGAGTAATTTAGGAAAATATTAGAATATTTGGGAAACTCCGCCATCTTGGATTCAAGATGACCGCCCAGAAACCATTTTTGAGACGGTTCGAGTTAAAGAAATGAAATTTTATATGAAGGTGTGCCATCACGAGTAGGTTACGACAGTATAAGAAAACGTTAAAAAAATTCACAATTTTAAATCCAAAATAGCCGCCCAAAAACTCATTTTTGAAACCAATGAACCTAGAGAAACGAAATTTGGTATGAAGGTCTATGACAAGAGTAGGTTACAATAAAAGGGGCAAAACCCCTGTATGGGGGCGCAGCTCCCCGTGAGTGGTTACAGATCGACATCAGTGCATTGCAGACTGCCCAAATAGACTGCAGAAAAGCAGAAAATAGTTATTTAAATAAAAAAAATAATATATCATGTTTTTAAAACGGACTGAAAAGTATAAAATAATTTCTCATAGCCCCATAGAGATTTATAACCCCATACAGATTGTCCTGAAAATTTGTGTTGTAAATTTTTAATAGCTATGAAAATACTTGTAAGATTTAGAACGAAAAACGTGGGGGGCATGCAGTAGATAATAGTAAGGAGTGTAGAGAGTAGCTGTCGTTGAGAAAACTCACACAACAGTTTTCTCAACGACATTTGCAATGCAACAAAATTGTTAGTGAATCAGGTGAACTATTCATGCATCAATTATCTATTGCATCCGCCCCCCGTTTCTTGTTCTAAATCTTACAAGTATTTTTATAGCTATTAAAAATTTACAATCACAAATATTCAGTACAGTCTGTATGGGGTTATAAATCTGTATGGGGTTAGAAGAAATTATTTTATACTTTTTAGTCCGTTGTAAAAACTGGCACGTTAAAATTCTTTTATTTAAATAATTATTTTTTCTGTATAATAGATGAATATTAAACTCCCTGCGAGATAGGCAACCCAAACGTCACACAATAGATGCGGCGTTGCGTGCTTTTAAGGATAATTTCCAATTATTTAATTAATATAATTAATTACAGTTAACTGCATTATTCTGTCGTATATCTAATGATTGAATATTGTATTGTCATCGGAAGCAAGCAAGTTTACAAAATTTCAAAGAAATCGGATGATGGGAAGTGAGTTTAAAATCAATTACAAGATTTGAACGTACCAGAGATGATAACAGAGCAAGTTAATATAAAGCATGTAATGATAAAAAGAAAAGCATGGGGCATGCTGTCATATACGGTCACTTTAAAAATTCTTGAATTGACGATACCCTTGCTATTCTTTTTAGTCATGCATAAACAAAATTATTTTTTACTTTTTAGTACGAATTGTTTGAGAAGAGTATGTCTAAAATATTTATTATTATTTTTTTTGTCTTCTTATTTCGGTGTTTGGATATTTTTTTCTGAAGGTAATGTTTTGTAACCCAAATCCTAATTTGCTCTGCAACTAGTTAAACGGAATATCGTTGGAGGCTAGTATTTATTTTTGGATAAAGAAGTCCATATTAAAAAAAAATAAGTTATGCTTTTAAAATATATAAATTTATAGAAAAGTAACAATGGGATATTATATATTGTCACCCGACTTACGCCGCTATGCAAAATTCCATCATTGTATGACGTCGGGAAATAAGTTAAATTAACGTTGCAAGATTTCAGCACACCACGAACCATTGTGAACTAAAGAAAAGTCTGTAAAAGCATGGTTTTGTCTATTCCACTCCTACCTCACAACAAGACATGTCTTAACTACCATAGTCTACGTATTATTTTCCAAGACAATCTATTAGTTGGTCCTTAAAACCAAGAGACATCAAATCAATAAACAGAATCTCTTTCTTTCCTAAAACAGAAATGACATATTGTTTAAATACTAAAATACTTTCAGCCCAAGTTCGTATATTAGTGCCACACAGCAATATTTTTATACTGTCCTTGAGAGAAGGGAGAGGTAAGATCAGCGCTGGTGGCTTCTATTAAGATAGCATCCTGGCATTTATCTAGTGTAAGTGAGAGAAACTGGGAATGGCTCGGTTAGCAGTTTTTCCCATCAAACTACGACGAATAAGAAAATGCAATTATTATTTCACTTCATAGCATGAATATCAAATACATTCTCATCTTTGTTTTTAGTTCCTATGTAAAATACTAGTAAGTGGAAAATAATAATCCTTTTAATTTGCATATAGAGTAGAAAATTTGAAATTCCATTATTTACTTGATGATTCTTTTTCTTCATTGCATAACAAACTGCAACATTGCATCGTCAAGGTTACTAGTTTTATGGTCTATATTAACATAGTGTTTTTAGTATGCAAATAAACAATAAAAAAAACTCCCTTTTTTATTTCCTTTTCTGTCCAACAGATGATGCTCATTGTCTGTCTGTACAGGAAACATCAAAAGTTGAAACGAAAAAGAAGCAAGGTAAAAGAAGAAGAAGAGAAAAAAGAAGACCAGGAAAATTGACTATTAAAGTAGTAAATATCGTTCATAAACTGTTTATTTTATCGCTGCATAAAATTAAGGAATACTGAAGTTTGTGTGCAACTGCCTTTTTGCTTTATTGTTATGTTATTTTGCACGGTGCCAAGCTGTTGTGAAATTAATTTGTGCAAAAATTTTCGGAAGGTGTTTATGACTCCTACTACTTATGGATTTCCCTGTAAGTGCTAAAGTATACGTTATACATTCGTAGCACTTTCCAACACTATTTTTTTTTTACTGTATCCAATAATTGAAATGACTTTACTGAAATGTATGCAGCCCAAGACATAAAGTACAGGAAGGCGTTACTCTGTTTCAGTAGCAAATGTGAAATCAGAAATCGTACGCTATGGATCAATTTCATGAGCTGGATTACTACCACGTTAATTAATAGGCGATTTGCTTTAACAAACTATTATTAATTAGAGAAGTGTTCTACCACATTCGCTTTCAAATTCAATTTCTCTCAATATAGTATAACACATATATTCATTAGGGCCTCCCCGCTGGTCCGTCGCTGGCTGTGATCCTGGGGTCCAGGGTTCGATTCTCGGCTCTGCCAAGGAGATTTTTCCAAGGCGTGCGGGTCTGGAACGGTTCCCACCAAGCATCGTGATGCAATTAGGGAGCTGCTGTGAATAAAAGGCAGTGGCGATCACATTTGAGAGCTTAGTCATGCACTTCTCTCCCAACACGCCTGATCAGCGTGGGAACAGTAGACCAACTTGTTCCTGCAGGAGAGGCCTCATCCAGTAATGGATCGAATATGGGTGTGTGAATTAATATATTCATTAGATGCAACTATATTCAACAATATTCATGGTAAAGTTAAGACAGTCTTTGTTGTTGGCACTTTGGAAAATTACTGGCTATTCCTAGTTCCGTACAGTTGTTTCAACCCTTTTTTGGAGCATGGATGGTCCGACTAATCAGGCGAAGGACCTTATGTGCTATGAAGAAAGTAATTTATCCTAAAGTCCTGTCCTCACGCACATAAGCACTGAACTGATTCTGACCATGATCTATATATAATTCATGACCAGTGATTCCGCCAGAACCTCTCTGTGGGGGGTGTCAGCCCCCAACTTATCAAGAACACCCCCCGAACTTATTTTTTTTATGGTCAAAAATCGACAGAAACCGTCCAAAACTTCACTTACACCCTCCTAATTTTGACTTTACTCCCCCCCCCCGGCTAACCTGAAAATCCTGGCGGAATCTCTGCTCATAACAAGAAAACCAAACTGCTGCACCGGACTCCACTGTCTCTTTTTGAGATATCAGAAAGTCGGAACAAATGCCACGGTAGCAAATATACGTTCAACCCGGATCGGTCTACAAAATCTGTATGTGAGAGTAAACCCGCAAAACGCGCACTCTAAGCAAAACGTCTACTGATTCTGATATGGAAACGGAGACAGTTACTGGTCAGTACAAGGATAAACTACCGATCTGAATAAACCTGTCATATATTTGTAATTACTAAACTTCAATCAAAAGCGCTCTAGTTGGAAGCATCTTCTTCAACAATTAACTAAATATCTACCACGAGGTAGCATTATACGAATAATGCTCCACACGAAATGGCATGATCACCAAACCCGAAAATATTGTAACTTCGTTAGAATCATCCGCAACAAGTCGAAGACAACAGGAAAAGAATACTTTGTTCATGTTGGGCCAAATTCAGATAATAAGACCGACTATCTGTTTGCTCGTTTAAAGGTGTTTTAACAAACCATTATTCATTAAGAGAATATGTATAGTTCATCTATTACAAGCAAAACTTTATTTTATGTACAGGTATGCTAATTGTGGACTTTTAAAACGCTCTCATGTAAAATCAAGAGAGTGGACAAAGCACGTTCTTTCCCTGGGGTCTTAAGTTCTTTTTCGATATATTCGGACACAAAGCTTCAATTATCAACGACGCAAACAGTTACCACCTCCCAAAAGCGTACTACTTTTCTGAGTAGTTATCTACGGAGTTCAATCAACCTACTCAGGCAATAACAAAGCGTGGAACTTTAGCTAGAGTGGCTGTAAACACGCTCACATAGAAACAAAAACTAGAGAACCATTACGTTTATTGTTCAAGAAGTATTCCTCTACAAAGAACGCTACAAAGTAAAATCCTCCGGTACTCCACATCTATACCAATTAGATGCGAGTAGTGTTAGATATAATTATGATAAAATCTTTCAACGCACCAGTCTACAAATCCAGTCAAATGTGACTACACTGAAAATCAAATTACACCTAAAGTACACAAAAAAGTTCACAATATGTCCCGAAAAAAGTTCACAATATGTTCCAGTTTTAGCACGTTTTTAGTGCATAATATATGAATTTTTTTGTGCAATTAACATGAACCACGACACATTTTTAGGGCATAATATATACACTTTTGGTTGTACCGATACACAATTTATGCAAAAAATAAAAAGTTCGTTTAACATTGGCAAATGTACTGAAGGTGATCTCAAAACGAAGTGTAGATAATGTGAACTACAGTAAATATGAACTTAATGTGTACAAAATGTGCACCGTGGGTCAGAAGCTAATAAAAAGACACATTGAGCACACTAAAAGCTCACATTTTTTTTCGGTAGGTTCACATAAAGTTCACATGCGTTCACAAAAAAATCATTTTTGCTGAAGTTTTTGTGTGTTTTTTGTTCCAGGAGATTTTCAGTGTGCTTTATAAAGCGTCCTTTTTAAAACACGTTCTGCCTGTAAAATTTAAGAAATAAGGACCGGAACCCAATATTGCTTATTAGCTACATTTATTATAATACGTGGTTTATTAGACTCATTCCGGTAGAGGTGTGTGTGTGTAGAAGATGTATAAATAGTGCTTTAAACAGAAGCCAGTATACGGAGTCGCCAGTCCCGAGTAACACCTACACATGTAATTTTTGGTAAAATATTGATGCAAACGACGTCGAAATGACGGGTAAATGTCACAAAGTATAGCGACATGTGTTAAATCCCTGCAGTGACAGCTTGTTCCTGTAGATATTTGTTTCAAATAAACACACATATGAACCTATTTTTCCGAGAACAATCGTTTGATTTTTGTGCTTTTGCGTCTTTAACCGCATTTTACAGAGCAACAGCACACACCCGCACACTAAACAGTTGAATCCGACAAGTTCACTGTTTCACTGCAACCAGATTGGTCAGGATCACGCAGTCGCTATAGAAAACGAGATATTATCATACAATGTCGTAAAAAGGCTAGGGGATAAGACATGACAAAATAACGTCAATTAAAAGACCAAAATGTCACGTAATAATGACGTAGATTTCGTTACACTAACGTGATTCTTATTTTTTCGACCCCAAATCCTGGCGGCTTTTTCTCGTGAGTGTGCTGCTTAGGATGTTACGTACAATGTTAATTACCACTGGCGTTACAGACCGAAAGGTCCTGAGCCTGCCCCAACGCCATCTGTCCGCGTTGGTGGAACTGTGCCCTCCTGAGTGACAGCCGTGGGGTCACCACTGAGCGTCATCCTTGGCCACGATCAGGCGTATTCGGGGGCTTTCTAGACCAAATAGCCATCACGTATTTATTAATGTGACTCCCTAGTTTGCCTCACGACGCTGGGTGGACGCCGAAGAGTGTGGTGCTCCAGCCGGGAATTGAACCCGGGACCACGCGGACAAGAGTCCAACACTCTAACCACTACACTGTGCAGCCCACATACAATGTTCTTAGAGACAACTAATTTCTAAACTTAGGTAGGCCATATTGAGTTGCTGTGACTTAATTTACAAGATTTTGAATAGAAAGTAGAAACCCTAGAAATGCGTGATTTGAGAATTCGCGAAAATTTTCACAATTTGTGAAAAAGTAATAGGATTTTTTTCCTATTCAGGATATCAAATTTGTAAATATTTATCTACTCGAGAATTTTTCGAATTTGGCCCTTCATTCAACGAATTTTTATGTTTGCTCGAGAACTTTTCGTAATTTTTCATCTACTTCAAGAATAATTGATATACTACTATACTGTTTTCTTCGTAACATTTTCGAGACTTAATTCAGTTACGCTATTTAATTTATTACGAAATTGAATCAACTAATTGCAAGTGATCCAGGAAAAACTTTGAACATTGTTAGACAGAAGAAGTGTTTTGACCCAACCTGCCTTAGTATAGGGATTTTTAAATTACCATTTCTAAGAAAAAAAAAGTTCCTTTTGATGAGTGTTCGTAAGGCAACGTTCAATTACAAGAAATGCTATCGAAAAATCAGTAGGCTTATGTTCGTTCTTGAGAGTTAGAATGCTCTACACAATGAATAAAAATCTTTTGTGAAAGTGCTCTTACAGGTATGTGGATATAAGTGTCGAATGTTGACTGCGAGCAGAACTGAAACCGCAATTTTTGGTGACCCGGCCTGGCTTGAACATAGGTGACCAGAGATCTGGTGACCCGGTCCGGAACTTGACCCATTTGACCCAATCTGGGAAACATAATTAACAGAGAATTTCAGCGTCGTATTTTTCGTGCTCTTGGGGTAACATCTTCAGTCCTGGTTACCCCTGAAATAAAGAATGTTCAAACGCAAGGAAATAATTAAAAACTATTTTTTGTCTCCTCTAAATCGGGTCACCGGGTGAGATTCGGTGACCCGGCGACCCGTTTCAACTCAGGCTGCGAGCGTTTCTTTTCACACCTATCAAGTGTGCTCACAAAGAGAAGAACGCATTAAAGTTGACAAATCTGGAGCCTTCTGTCATTCAATGCTTTCGAGGCAACATGTCTGAACTTGACACACATTTTTAGCTTGTAGTTGTAATGACCTGTACTTTTTATTTCTACTCATAAATTTGCTAATTCCAAGAATTTTAACCGTGAACTCAAGAATGTTGGCATGAACACTTAAGAATTTTAGTGACTTGCACTCAAGAATTAAGCTAATGCCTACTAAAGATTTTCCAAGGTCTCTAGTAGGTTTAACGTCCCTTTCGGAATCGAACTCACTCTCCCGGACTCCCGGCCAAGCCTCGGTATCTCCCGGAATTATGTAATTTAATGCTATTAATGTTTTGTTATTACTTTTCTAAAAGAATCTGTTTTATTTATTTTTTACCTGAAGTTTAGTTTTAATCTGAAATAAATTTTCTTTTCGTATGCATTGTCAAGTAAAGGAGTTTTATTAATGCAAAACAAATTCTCAATTCTATTTTTATTATTCGCTAAAAAAAAAGAGCAATTGTTTAACTGAGAGGAGGGGAAAATAGAAAGATTAAACACGTTGTGGTGGCTGTCATTATTTGTCGCTGTTAAAGTCATTGTTTGTCGAAGTTTTGAGACTTCTTTATGTCCCTTTACCTGATGTTGGCTCATTCTATAGATTTAGTTCGTAGAATGTTACAGTGGGATTAAGTACGTTAAATTCGTGTTGTTTGTCCTCTCAGTTCCTGTTTCAAATGCAACTTTCCAGAGGCAGTTCAGTGTAATGAACCAATCATTTTCCAAAGAAAGACGTAAAATGACCGTGGCTGGAACTGTTGAAAGCTAAGTTCTAAATCTGTAAAATTTATACTATGACGTGCAGTGGGTTCTATGAATATGTATTTAAGAATCAGAAGCTTCTGAATGCTGCTAGGAGTGAAGCAAAATACAAGTTCAATAAAAATAATTAGACACAAGAAACTCCGTCCAGAAAAATGATACTGTTTCATCCTCATCGGAAACATGTAAGTCAGAAAGTTTACTCTGTGTTTACTGTTAGTTACTTTAGTTAATATGCGGAATGCATTTTTTTTTTTTTTTTTTTTTTTTGTTTTTGGTATAAATAAATATATGGCATTTTAATTCGAAGAGTTTTGTTATAGATTACGGTTTCAGGAGTGTATATATTGGAACCATAGCTGGTAGCCACTATAGCCCTAAGTGTGTATAGCTTGTATAACTTTAGTTAGAATAACTACGTAAATAAAGTTTCAATACACTTTTTTTTTTGTTTCAGAGAAATCTCCCGGAAATTTATTCTTGTAAGTTGGCAAGCCTAGTCTCTATAGCCCTAATAGGCAGAGATATCTTCTGTTTTGCCCGCCTACGAACAAGAAGGGAAAGTCGCTGCATTGGATGGTTAGGCAAACGTCATACACACTGTTGCCACATGTTATTTCCTCACTGGGCTGCGTTGCGGTCACACGTTTTTGTCTTCGATCCAGAACACTGTCAAAGAAACCAATTTTCTTCTTCTCCGCTTGCGCACAGAGGGAGTGTGTGTGTGCGAGAGAGAGTGGGGAGGAAAGTTGGCAACATCGTAAACGTATGTCCAGTTCTCTGCCTGCCAAGCCGTACTTCCTTCCCTCTTCCGTTTCCACCCGGGTCTATTCTTTAATAAAAAAAAGACTTTAGTTATAACAGTTTGGGGGTCGAGATTGAATGAATATTTTCGTTCTTCCCATTTTCCTGTGTGGCCTATTCTATTGCAGAAAAGCTCGTACCAATGTATTAAATATGACACCAACATGGAGAATTAGTGCTACTTATAATGTAATAGGTAAGAATTGTACAAATTTGGACATATTTGGAAACTCGGAAGAACTGTACAAAAAATTAATACAGAATATATTGTAAAATGAAAAACTCTTTGAACAAAAAAAGAAAAGAAAAAAAGTGTACAGATGTTTTATTATTTGTATCATTAAATGTAATAATTATTGTAGACGCTATAAATAGGCATTAAGGTCTGTTGTATCGTATAATAAATACATAATTAAATACACATTTAAAGATCTTGAATCTATTTTTTTTTTCTATTGTTGAATTACGAAAAAGAAATACAAAACAAATAGTTAGAGATGATTTTAAGTGAGTCAGGGAGAAACGTCAAAAGGAAAAAGGATTAACAATTGTTTTCTAAGCAACACACACATATACATTGACAGATTTTTTTGAAGCAAGAAGCAAAGGAGAAAATGAGATTGAAAGATTTTTACCCTTGCTTATTTCCCTATCAAAATAACAGGAGCTGTGGTGACGAAAATGATGGCGCAAGTGTCATGTTCACCTGGTTGACACATGAAAACTGCGACGAATTATTCATCTTGTCAAGTTTGTTTTTATTTTGCTAACAAAAAAGGTTTAATTGCTGGATTACAAAACAGCGAACACAGCAATTAAAAGCCAGTGAATAACAATTTCTTACTCCAGCCAACGTTTTCAACTCCATATCAATACACTCTTGCTTGTGGGGAAAAAGTGAACAAAAATTTTGTAAAAAAAAAAAAAAGAGTTCAAGTACTGTTCGGAGGTGAAAGGGTATAAAAGTAGTGACCTGCGTTGACTCGACTGAGATGCGCAAAAACTGTAAAAGAGGCCGTAGACACGAGTGCACAACAGTCAGAGTTGCCAGGTCTACAATCAGGCAGCCTTCATCCAGTAGACTAAATATGGTACTGTGGATATCACATAAACTGTTCACAATATGGAAATAAAAGAATTATCTTACCGGTTCCTCCTACCTACTACTGTTATTTTATTTTATTTATTTATTTAGGTATCTATGGGTCAGGTAAGTACAGGGTAGGACAAAGGATGATTCAAATTGAAAGTACCTTTCCAGCATTTGACTCGTGTGACTAAAGAAAATTCTAAAGAAAAAAACTCAGTCAAGATGGTTGACCGCTGGTATCGAGTCTAGAACCTTGCAAATGGTAAGCCAACGCTTTGGGAACTTAACTACAGCCGCTCGGAACCTACTTCCCGACTTGCATCCAAACCAAATACTAATTAGAAGACAATAATGAACATTTAGTCAGGAGGTAAGGGGATGAGCAAGAGAACGGGGAGTGATTTCAAATCGATCTACTGTGATCTGTTATTTTAAAGACATTTTCTCCTGTTTTTGTAATTTCCACCTGGCAACACTGACAATAGTGTGCGCTCGTGGTATACAAAATAGACCAGGAGTGCGCTAAACCTAGTGCGATGTTGCCACATATGAGTAAACAACTAGTGAAGCGTACAAAAGGAAGAAAAACATTTCTGTACAACTTGTATGGGGTAAACGACACAAGAACGTAAGACATATTTTTGTAAAACGGACTAGGTAGTAACTATAGAAATCAACGAATTGATAACTGTTTTAAAATGTTACTTTTAGCTTAAATATATAACTACGCAGCACATGGCGCCATAGTTCGTGAGAAGTCTCAGCTGTAAGTAAATTCTCTTCAAGATTTGTCACAGTTCATTATAGACTTTCATAATTACAACTTTGTTAACTTTATAAAATTGTAATACTGTTTTCATTTTTTTCTTCTAAATTTTCCAAAAGTGCGGGTAAGCTTAGTACCGAACCGACGTTTGATCCTATAAGTACAATTAGTACAAATTCGGCGTTGCATCCTTTCTAGGAATCTAAGAACGTATTGAATATCATTCTGCAAAGAATTGGAGATATCCATATGCCTTTGATTAGACATCTGCAATTACTGACAGGAAGATGTAAACGCTTTCGATCATAATAGACTACAGTTTCCACAGAAATATTTTCGTCTTCTTCTGTGTATTCTGCTAGTTATAGTCACCTGCATTATTCGTGTTGTGGCAACATCGCAGTAGGCTGTGTGCGCTCGTGGTTCATTGTGGATACTATTACATGTTTGTTTGCTCCTGGACCGCACCCGTAAAAGAATCGTACTTTTGTTTACAGTGTAGATTTATGAAAATAGGTAACTTTGTATAACGTATAAGCACAATCGTGAAATATCAGGGTTTTGGTTGGTTAATCTTGCTCAAAGGAAAAAGCAAGCGGAAAATAAAGTTTAACATCACGTACCTAAAGAGGTGCACTTTTTCCTTCGCGAAAGTAATTAAATTTTCGATTTGGAATAGAAAAAATTGCAATATAATACGAAAAAACTTTCATTAATTAAGAACAGAAGACCTGGTTTAATTCCATATATGCCTTAAGGGGAAAGAATAGAACACATGTAATCGATAGAGCATCCATTACATTGCATAATCACTAACTGGTTTGTTGCCCGCCAGGTGAAGATGAGTTTTATGATTAAGAGTAGAAGCCATGATCTGTATGACCCTTCTGTCAATCGCTTTGCCTTTCTCCAAGAGCCCAAAAAAGAGAGCCACCTGGAGAAATACAACCTCCAAGGGCCAGGTGATCTTCGTGCTTCCTCTCACAGCTGTATTTGGAAGAAAACTAAGTGGCGTCTGTCAAACATAATATGTGCCACTTGGTAAGAAGAATTCTTGTTCTAGCAGTTGCATCACTTCTTTTGTTTTCTCTGTTTTATTGATCCTTTTGTACTTGTATGCATTTGCCCAAGAACATCCTTTATGAGATAAAATATAACAATTAATTATTACCTTTCTTTCTAGAATTCAATTTATGAGTTGATAAAACAGAACGGAGGTTCTCTCGTGATTCTTCGTTGAATCACTCAAGGTTCAGTCCAACTATGTCCTTTCATTAGTCATTACTAGAAAAGAAGGAAAGAAAAAGCAGAAAGACCACAATATTACTTTAACGAGAGAAATGATATTAAAAAATCGTGAAAGAGTGAAGTAAACATTTACAGAAACACTTACATGGAAGGAGAAAACGAATTTCAGGAAAAGGATGTAAGCAGAAACAAGAAATGCTAGGTGTGAAATTTAATAAACAAAGAACTCACTGAAAATTTAACACTTGAGACCAAAATACTACAAACTCATTGATTTATTATTATTATTTACCAAAATGCAGTCAGAAGATTAAAACTACAAAAAATCATAACTGACAACCATCGGAACGGAAGGACCAGAAATAACATACTCAAACCATTAATACTTTCTGACTAGTTAGTCGAGCTACTGGACTTAGGGTCAGTTCTACAATCGACCGCTAAACTTCTACTCAGCGCTAAGTTGAGGCCAACTCTCATTTTGCGTATTCTCATCTCATTGGCCAAAATCAGATGTGGCCTCAACTTAACGCTCACTAGAAGTTTAGCGGTCGATTGTAGAACTGACCCTTAGTGGGAAGATGGCAGTATGAAGGAGCCATTAACGAACGTTCATCCAGTTTGTGCTTCTGGATATGAGGACAACACGTATTTCTACTAATGGACTTTCAGAACCGAGCGGCCGAAGCTAAGCGTCGGTTTTGCATTTGCAAGGTCTTGGGTTCGTTACTATCCTGACTGGAATTTTCCAGGTCTTTTCCTCAGTCACATCAGGCAGATACGGGGATGGTATCTTCAACTTAGGTCCCGGCAGACTATTACCCGTATCCTTTTCTGTACCCTATCCCGGCCGCGTATTTCGGATTTGTGTGGTAATGTGCAACTGAGGGCGGAGCTAATTTGAAGAACCAATAAGATGACATTTTACAATACAATAACATGTCATGTCAAGAAGATGTAAAATGCGTTGAACGTTTCTTTTAAGGAACGCGAAACATTGTTTCCCAATAAAAAAAAATACAAAGTTCTTTAGTTTGTAGTTGCAATGTAAAAATTTAAGACATTTCACAATAATACGTGAATCATTTTCAGAGTTCATCAACTTTCATTCTCCAAAGAAAAATAATTTTGCAACATTGATTCATTCTCATTTTTTCAGCAGGTTAGTAAAATTGTTTTTCAGTCTATGCGTGTCAATCAATCTTCATTTGCTGTGCCACCGTAATATGTTTATTACTTTGCAAATGTTTTGTATGATTTGGATAGCATTTCAGGCTATTTCTCTTGTTTTAATTTTCGGTTATTTCTGTAAAGGCAAAATAGACAAAGGCATTAATTACGGTACTTTAAATAAGGTATTGCAGGAAGGCGGAGTAATATATCAGTTTAGCTACTTCTACCACGCAGCAATGGAACACCTGCGAATGTCTCATTTTGCATCCCCATAGTTACAAAATATACTTAAATACGTTCAAAATATCTAAAACTGTATAATATGAGAGAGCTCACCTGATCCGTAGACGCACAGAACCCATGGTAAATTCCTTATATATATTAGCCACTACTTTTATACGGAGTTGAAGGTACTTCAAAACCTGGTTTCATTGTTTCGGATGCATATAAAATGCAGAATAAGATTTCGCAATCTTCGTAATAGTCTAATCGCTATCAAAGGTAGATGTACATCTTTGTTCTTCGTATTCAATGAGAAATTTTAATGCCAAAGTACAAGGGCCCAAATGATCATGAAGGCACATCATTTGTAATGTGTCATATCTACAACTGGCTTTTCCATGTATTGTGTATAAGAGAAAACTTTATTTTTACTCCCAGCGTAGAGTGTATAATCATAATAATAAACATTGTATATTAAAATATACATAACCTATATCCTTGAACATTGAAATACTGAACTGAAGCTTTTGCTTGAACCCAAAGGCAATAAATTAATTAAAAATCAAATCCTTACATATTAGTGCTAAAGTAATTATTAGTATCATTGACATCTGTGCGAAAATAACCCAAAGTTAAATTTTAAAAAAGCTACATAAGAAGCCTTAATGAGTATCTAAACAAAATATGCAAAGGAATACACACATTTACTTTCCGTTTTCACTAGGTGGCATAACAAACGCTTTCGTAATAGTAAGATGAATTGACGTTTGAAACTAGTAATCTCTTTGCATCGATATGGCAACACAAAGTTATTAAAAAAAAAAAAAAATTACTGTGTTAAAGTTGCAGTTCACCTAGTCATTTATTTCCTACATCTTAGCTGTGTACTTATTTCTAGACCCTCGAAACCTTTTAGCATAAATTATTTCACGTTATTGTAAAATGTCATTTGATTGGTTGTTGAAATAGGCCCCCACCCACGGTTGCACATTGGCACACAAATCCGAAATTCGCATCCCGGCCTGAGCTATAGATGTCTCATGGGGGATTCAAAGTCTCAAAATTAACTTGCAGGCTTTTAATATTGTGGGCTTAATCCGGAGAATTTTTAATTGTAATGTTCACACCAGTTATTATCTCCCTGCACGATGACAAGCAAATCAAGTTTTTTTTTTTTTTTTAAATTCAACGACACCTATATTGTAGAAAAGTTTCTGGAAAAGGTCAGGCAAAAGGGACAGATGGCTGGCTACATTGTAATTTCCTTGACATTACTAATGAAAGCGAGGAGCAGGGCTGTAGTCGAGGGTATACGCAGGAATACGGCGTATACCCTCTCATTCACCTTACACATTACCGTATACCGTACCTTCTGCAAAGATGCGTTTGTCCTCGACTTTCTTTTCGTTTATTTATTTAATTTCCATATTCATTCACCCAGTGAGATTATTACAGTCAGGTACTTTTGGTTCCACTTGAACACAATGTTGAGAAGGGTCGTTAGCATATGATCGCAATCTGTTCACTCCAATAATAATTTTGTAGAAATACGCACAGAATGTACAGTCAATTAGAGCAAAACTTTTATTAGCTTGTGTGGTCTCCTAGTGCAGGTCTTGAATAGTATTAGATTTGATTTGTGTTTTGAAAAGCAAGGTAGAAGTTTGACTTTTCGATATATAGAGTAAGTCTTATAACAGTCTTATAAGGAATCTGATTGTTAACTGATGCCATAGACCTCATAATAGATAGACTTATCACGCTTCCCCAATTCTGACTGTACTAAACCTAATGGATTACCTAGCGGATGGATTCAAAATCGCGTGCTCTGAACAAAAACCCATTAGCACAGACAGAATTGGGGAAGCGTGCTAAGTCTATCTATTATGAGGTCTATGCTGATGCTTCGTAGTTATGCGAAAGTTTCAACAATCTTCTTGTTTCTCATTCCCTCACTGCAACAAATTATGCACATAATTTCATTGTTATTGCTTCTCTGGAATAATCAAAGTATTTTGATTTGTTTTTCGGTACAAATTAAATAATTATTTCATCCCTATATTTAATAGAAAAATGGATTAAAATTTAATGGAAATATTGTTTCCGCTTAAAGATTTACAAACTAAAAGATACACAGCGTAAACCATGTGAAAATTCTAGGACTACAGCACTAGCGAGGAGCCTTTTGTACTCAAAGAATATTTAAACAAAGAGTTCCAAGAAATGATTCAACATTTTTCTCTTTCAATTTCTTTGGTGAATAGGAATAATTTATTTAAGGATAAGAATAATTTTGGCTGAATAAAATATTTTTCTCTTTTGTTGCTCCTACATTGTTATAAATTTTTGGCCAGTTGCCTAGGAAAAGTCAGGGAACTCAGTTGAATGGCACTGTCTAACAAAAGTCAGAAACCCTTCAGTTTCCAAAAATATTCAAGCAAGGAATACTTAGAAGAAATTTTCTCTATTATTAAGTATGTTTACAATCTGAATCTCGATAATTGTCGCATTTACTCTATATTCATTAATACGCGCATTAGAAGATGCATGTAACATTGGTGGCACATACCTAAAACTATCTTGATGTCAATGAAGGTTAAATAGTAGTCTTACTTATTTAAGAACTGTTGATAGCACAACCACCAGGCAACAGAGGTGTGCTGGAGCGGGCTCGGGAGCGCCCTTTGCTAAATATTTGTATTTGTTCCGAGCTCTTTGTCAAATTATTTCGAGAATCCCCCAGCCAGGCAACTTGCGCACAGACTTCACATGTTGGAGGCGCGTGCTTGTTGATACTCAAACGGTGTATCGAAATTTGGCGAATAGTCCGTAATATCGTAATCTACTGTAATTACATTGTTGTTGCCGAAGTGAATTTAATAATTACAAAGTCGTATAGTTTGCGTTGCTATTACATGAAAGTTTTGAATTGGTCTTGTAGGTAGGGATGTTGATAGCCTACAATACCTGTAGTGGAAGGAACAATTTTCGTGATTTCGGAATGTTGAAATTTCGAAACGTCGGTATTCTGGAAGATTGCCATTCCAAATAAAACCGGAATCGATAGAGTTTGAATTCCGGAATTGGCTTCGGGCTTCGAAACACCCCTAATCGTAGGTTTCTTAAAGGTACTGTACATATAACCACAGACCATCTCTTCTGATCTTCAATTTCGTTATATTCTGTTCCTTTGGTAAGACACTTGTAGGATAGATATTCTGTTTTAAATTCCAAATGACAATTGCCGTGGGAAAGAACACACACACATTTCTTTAAGAGAATCTCACCGTGTCAGAAGTCAGGCGAACGTAAACATAATTTTACCTTCGCTGCAGACCGGTGTCAAATAAACTGTCTTTATTCTTTCGCTGCGCAGTGGGTGGTGGCCTTCTTCGGTTGTCTTTTGCCTTCGGCTCTTGAATAGAACAGGCCAAGGTGATGAAACACAAATAAGATTGAAGAAAAATAAATGAACGATGGGAAATGATAAGTGATTTAACAACAGAGGAAGGGCCTTGCATCGAAAAGCCTTGTACTATTACGCACAGTAGTACCAGTAGGAGATGTATGTGTTAAAGAAGTATCTACAATATTTCTTTGCAATGCAAATAGGTCCAAAGCCATATTTCTATTTGTAATTTCTGCTTGTCCACCATTTTGTTTTTAAGATCATCAAATGAAAGAAAAGAACACAAAAAAGAAAAACATATTTTGTCCATTTCACCTTGAGATATGAGCAAATTATAAATGTTTGGTATTACTTCTGTGACCAACAATGTTTTCAAGTGATATTTTATTGTTATTTAAACTTATAATTACTATTATCACAATATATAAGATTTAAAGCGGAAATTAAATATAGAATAGGTCTGAACAAGCACAGGCTACAGATAGATATTATTTTTAAAAAAATCGAAATCTTAATTGAAATAACATATGAGACCATGTAATTGTTAATATCTTAATTACATTCAATAAGAAAGAAACTCTACTAAGTGTTCGAAGAAATTAACACGCAAAAGTCGGAGGAAAAAAATAAGTATAGTTAATGTAAACGTAGTTTGTAAAACAGTTTTTTTTTAAATCTCATTTTATTGCCTTTCTTGTGTTGGTAAGTTCATTTATACCAGAAATTGAGGCACTGTTAGGAACTCAATTATCAATACTCATTTCATCAATTTGTTATTAGATTATATGCATGCACTTCTTTTCACATTATTAACTATAATTTACTATGTATATTCGTGCAAGTATATTATGAACTTAAATACAAGAATACAGCTTTTGAGCTAGACTACAAACGAAAAGAATTACGTACATAAGAGTCACAAACACTTAGATTATTTCACACTGTGAGAAATATCCAAATAAAACCATATCTATTTATTATTCATTTTAGCGTTATGGTCTCCCGTACTTAAAATGTTATTTAAAAAAGGGATTAAAAATTTTCGGAGTACTCTTCTTTGTTCGTGATGAAAACTGACTTGATGTTGCCCAGGATAGAATCCAATGGCGAACGTTTGTTACTGCGGCGATGAACTTGCGAGTTCCACAAGCCATAGAGTTACAGTTAGTTAGTTAAATTCTTCTTTGTATTATTTGTTAAAATCTTTTGAAAAACTACTCCTTATTTCATTGTTACATGTTGTATGAACGCACTTGGTCTCACTTCGAAGATGCACAGTACAAACTTTAACGCTGAAATAGTTACTAAATTATTCTTTACTAATTTTTATTTCGAGTTGCTTTGTCAATTGCATTATAGCCTACGTAATTTAGCGATCTATGTCTATAATTGAAATAATAAATAAATGATAGTTAACAAAAGAATAGTAGATAGAACATATAGGTTATGGATCTAAAGATAAATCTCTTGATCAGTGATCTAAAATACGAGTCGCTTTGTTTCTTTACAATTTATAAAAATAATATAATAACCACTGGCGTGACAGGTCGATAGGTCCTGAGCCTGCCCCAGCGCCATCTGTTCGCATTTGGTGGTACTGCGTCCACCTGGATGACGGCGGTGTGGTCAGCACTGCGCACACCTAACCACGAACAAGCGTATCAGGAGCTTTCTAGACCGAGTGACCGTCACGTCTTTATTCACGTGACTCCCCAGTTTACCTCACGACCCTGGGTGAACGCCGAAAAGTGGGACTCCAGCCGGAACCCGGGACCACACGGACATGAGTCCGACGCTCTAACTACTAGACTATGGAGCCCCTTCTTTACAATTTAGTATTTCATTTTTGCTCAATCTTTTTTTTAAACAGTAGACCTACATGAGTCTATAAGAGAGACTAACATTTGGAATCATCTCTGCATATTTGACTACAGTAATACTCAGGGGTGAATGGTAGGTTTTTTCTTGGGTACACGCCGATTTATAAATTTTCGGCCACACTGTTCTGGAATACGCGATAACCAAAATTTCAATTTTTCTAAAACAATGATAAATACTTAACTAAAGATGAGTAGTTGCATAACAAACAGGGGTAAGAATTACATACATTACAGAAGTTTGTTTTGTTTGTTATCAGTGACAGAGAACGTCATTGCCCGGTTAGATAGTAATGATTGCGTATGTCGTCTCTATTCACACGGAAAGTCTTCTTACAAGGGAACTACGTCAGCTGATCAGCCGATATTTACATGAAATCTTTTTTCTCCACTAGGTTCTCACCTCTAATGCACGAAAATAATATCCATAGGCCCAAACTTTGAGAATTTTGAATACAAATTTTTAGAAATATCTATTTGTGCCTATTTTTGCATGGTAAAGCATAAGTTTGAAGACACTTGTCGTGTTGAAACCACTGCGGGAATCTTGCCAAACCTTTGAGTAATGACAGTAGGTGAAGGGCTGCATCTGTCGGTGCCATGAGCATCATGGTCGCCAACTTGAAAGCCACCATCTTGGATTCAGCTCGAGAATTTCAAATATGAAGGGAGCATGTGAAATCGTTTTAGGCTTGCTTGTTCCAAGAAATTCAAATGACATTTGTCACCTGCGTTTATTTGTTTAGGAGATAGAAATTTTAAAATTAGGGATTTGGCGACCTACAACATGTGCTAAATTTAGTGGCAGTTTTGGCGGGCACAGAATACCAGTCTTTATTATTATTATTCTCATGGGCCCTGCGTAACATCGGGTTCAACGGCGGCGCAGGCATGCTGAATCCGTTGATGGAGACAGCGTAGGTCGTTGATTGTGTACACCATGTCTTTTAGATTACTCCATAGATACAAAGCGAGGTGTATGAAAGTAGGTGAACGGGGGGGTCATGCGATGGCTATCGTCGAGCAAGCCAACATCGGAAAATGTAAGGCACAACCTAAAGTAAAAGATCACTTAAGTACTGTCCACACTACATATAGAAAATAGGTAGGATTGCTAATTCCTCACACTGATCGCTCAGGTTTTACTTACGAATTTCATTCTACAGGGACAATATCACAATATCTAAGTACTCCAGCCCATGCTCATAGTGTTAATATACAAACGCACTCGTAAACCATTCAACCTATAACATTATCACATGGAATTTTGCAAGCTCCACGTTTTGTTTGCTTACAAGAGAATAAGAATGGATTTGATTATGTAATGTTGTCAGTTCATTAAGAGGTCTACCAGATAATATACTTGTTTAGAGCTTGCTTACTTACCTACTCTATGGCTAATGGAACTCGCAAGTTCATTGCCGCAGTAACAAACGTTCTCCATAGGAGTAGCACAACTGGTAATACACAGTATTTACCAAGAAAATTATAGAAGTATGGACTAAAGATTGTTATATTGAGTAAGTGTCACGAAGGGTTCCTTACTTTTAATTGACAGTTGGTCTGAACAGGGGAGAAAGAACTAACAAAGCTAAGAATATTTTGACTTCATTTTCTAACTCTTGGGAAAGTAAGACGGCACGTTTCATTTTGCGAGTTATATCTGATACACTCTTTCGAATTTAAATGTTTCCATGTTTAAAATACTGTATACGATGCATATAATTTATTTGCTTTGTGACAATGTATAATTTCACTTACGAAAATTTAAACACATTTTCAGTTGTATAAACAATTTATTATATATAATCCTATAATACAAACGTAAGTATACTTGTACGAACGGTATTTTAAATAACTACAATCATATCTATTTTCAAATGATCAATTTCAGAGCCCCTATCTGCCAAACAAATAAACGTAAGTGCCCAATGTCATCATATTTCAGTTTCTAGGAACAAGCTGGCCTAAAACGATATGTCA
>JAGDQP010028442.1:0-24145 GCA_022664845.1 Lepisma saccharinum | reverse complement strand
ATTTTTAGACATTGTTATCCTCATCAAGTATTTGTTTATACAGATATGATTCAAACTCAGTTTGTAGGTGATACGAAGGCACCACTTTTACGAATTGTAGCTACGACCGATAATCATCGCGGGAAAGTACAAACCATAACTTTTCAGAATGAACATTATTTACCACTTTCAAAACTTTCATTTGACACTGCAGAAATACTAGTAAATAATCATGCAGGTCGAAATTTAGCATTCGCATCTGGGAAAATGACCGTAACACTTCAGTTCAAGCGCTCATCACCAAAATGAAGAGCCGGCCGGGTGGCCGAGCGCTCTGCGGCCGTAGGCCATCAGCTCGAAGGTCGCGGGTTCGATTCCCGACAGGATCATGGGTGTGGATTTTAACAGCTAAAGGCGAATCGTGACGGGACGAAGTTCAAAGTTACTAGACTGGCCCATATAAAAATAAAGTGTTTTTTTAACAAAATGAAGAGATATACAGTTATGCCTAGAGATAGAGGTATACCTTGCTTTGCAGGACCGGTTTATCAACGGGAACATGGGATTCGGAATTTATTTCGAGAACTTTTTCGAATTGCTATGCCATTCATTAAACAAGGTGCAGAAGAAGTAGGATGACAATCTTTACAAACAGGAATTCAAGTTGCAGGGGATATGCTTGAAAACCGTCCTATTAAAGATTCTTTAAAATCACAAGTACGCGAAGCAGGGTCTTTAAGGACCAAAGCTGAAAATAAAGTCAATCAGTTGTTTAGTGGTAGTGGTAAGGGAATGGTACGTAAACGCAAAGCTTCCACCACCAACTTTAAAAAGACGAGGAGTATCTAAAAAGGAACGTTGAGGTATCTTTAGTTAAATATATCCTTTCTTACACCTAAAAGTAATTAATGCTGTACGAATGAATTTGACTTAGTTTCTGTTCCTATGACACAAATGGCTATCGAATCATTTCGTATGGTAGAGTATCGGCCAATTTCTTCACTTTCTTCTGATTAACCTATAGAACTTCATGTATCTGGAGATACTGCAAATATATTCATCCGGCACATACTTATCTTTATGCCAAGTGTAAAATATTAAGGGGAAATGGAGATACTTTACAAGTAGCAGCAGCAGGGCCAGTCGAATTAGGAGATAATGTGTTGGCGGTGAATAATTTCTTACATGCACTTTTCAGTCTAGTGGATGTATCTTTAAGTGATAAAATAATTTCATCTTCGAATGCAACATACCCATTCAGAGTATATTATGAAACTTTACTAAATTATTCTGAAGATGCAAGCAAAACTCATTTATTCATTGGATTATGGTATATGGATACCGCAGGCCATTTTAATACTCTCAATGAAAATAATGTTGGTTATTATAAACGAAAATCTCTTTTTGCTGGTAGTGCTTCCATTGATATTTACGGGCGATTTAATACTAATATTTTTTGATAAAATCGAGCTCATGCAAATAATGTCAATATATTAAATTAAGTCTCATTAAAAATGCATTCTCCTTAATATTTCTGCTTATTTAGCTCTACAATTAGAAACTTTTAAGAGTCATGATACTGCGAAATTATAACTGACTAGAGTTCAAACAAGAGTATATACTATTTCTGCAAATGTTTATTTCTTTAATCTTGATAAAAAAAAATTGAAATGTACCAAATAGTCTCATAATAGGTTTCATTGCAAATACTGTATTCAATGGAAAATACCATGAAAATTATTTACACTTTGAAACTTTCTCCCAATTTTATCCTCCCACTCCTCTTATACCAGATTATGCCAATCATTTATGCGTGCGAAGTTAGAACACTCTGCTCTCTGGAACTGGTACATTTCATGAAAATTTGAGTCATACAATCACATTCTGAATACCCTCATGGATATACTCTGCATGCTTTTATTCTATTCCCTACTAACTTTTAGATCAATCTTCATGGGATGTTATTAAAGATTCTTCTGTTTATCTCAAAATAGTGTTCACTCAAACACCGGCACATGCTATTTCATGTATTGTTTACACTCAACTTGTTTTGCTTATGCAGATTGATAAAGATGGTAATGTATATATGGATCATTCCATATGAAATTTAGTTCAGTATAAGATTGACCATGAGGACTGTCATACACTTTTCAGCGTTTGAGTGCAGTGAAGAAAATAATTTCATAATTAAGAACTAGCCATAGTTAATCCTGATGTTAATATTTTTTCAAACCTGGGTTCACAAACCTCCCTTTCCAATATCAAAACTCAGTATTCGAAGTTTGGAATTTGCAAATTAATATTTAAGTCAGCATGTATTTGGTTTAGAGTGGATAGAAGGCGAAGTTCCATATGGGGAAGTTAAAAACATAATTACTAAGTATACCTCCTGCATTGAAAGTGTCTATACGCATGAAAAAGCACGGCGAGTGTCTTCTACAAATAACAGTGATTGATTTAGAAGATATTAAGAGTCCGAAATATAATGCTTTAGCTTTTCCATCGCAAAGTTGCGCTCATCATCTTCATCTGTTTTCGGTGCGCCTTAAAAGAAGCTTCAGTGTATGCAAAGTTTTTAACATTATCATCTACCTTCTTTTATCTTACCTAAAAACAGAACAGTGTATGAACCAACACCAATTAGTGAAACTAGTTGTGGTGTGGAGTGATGAGATTTTAAAGGTTGTACTACAGGACTGTACTAGTGCAACTATGCTTACTAGAAATTATTCAATAGACACTTTACCAAAAGGAATTGAATACACGGCCGCACTTGTAGTGAACTTAAGTCCGGCAGCTTCCCCTGGAACTCACTGGACTGCCATATATATTAATAAACAAGGACGGGGTCAATATTTTCACAGCTTCGGAAATGGACCTAGTAATCCAACTGTAAACTTTTTAAAACGACATTGCAAATTATATCGTCTAAACAAAACTCAAATCCAACATGAAGAATCTATTCTTTGTGGACTATTCTGTATTGTATTTATTTAATTCAGTGTACGAGGAAAAAATATATTGTGTACTTTTCATACAACAATTCTGAAGAAAAATCATGTAATTGTAAAATCACTTGTAAAAGATATTGTCAAACGAAAAAGAAAAATTAAATAACTTTTTAATATATACAAAACAAATATTTTATTAAAATTATTGTTATTAAATACTTATTATTATTATTATCAAGGTTATTTCAAATAAAAGAAAGAAAATGAAGTATAAATATATTCTTTATCGAGAACATCAACTACACTGATTTATAAAAGCTAGTTGGACATGCTTGTTACATTTGCATGGCTGATAAGGTTTCTCCAATTTTTTTTGTCTTTGATGTTTCATCCAATACTGCAGTTGTAACCAGTATCTTAGTGCACAACCATTAACTTCAACAGGGGCATGATAAGTACATTTTGACATACAAATTTTCAAATTCAGTGTTTCCAGCACAGGACATTCTTTTTCACTCACATTACTACACTTTCCAAGTGAAATAGTTTTTAATCCATTGCACTTCTTCAAGACCGTTGCAAAAGAATAGTTTCACTTGTACATATTTGAAATATTATCCTTCGAGTATGTGTAACGTTGTATCCATTTGAGCTGTCCCATTCTAAATAATATAAGTTTTGTGTTTACCACTCCACTTGTTTTCATACCAAAATCCTAATTTTGTAATTTCACAAGGCAGTTTTACTAAACAGTGGAATAACAGACTTGCATCACATGATATTATGCAAAATTCTCTCATAATAAATTGATGTGAAGAGATTTTAAAACCTCGCATGTTAATGAAGTACTGTCCTGAAGACGTGAATAGAGGTTTTTCTAGTGAAAATTGTTTTTGAATAACTTCAGGTATGAGTTGTGCAATGAATTCACTATTACGTACAAATTCTCTACATGTTCTGAAGAAAGAATTCACAGAAATACGTACATGACCCTGTCGTTTGAAAATTTTATAGTACTCAAGAAAAAGTTTATGCTCGTTCACTTTTTTCACTAAGTGTTTTGATAATACTTTCCCTATATTCCAAATATATATACAGTTATTATAAGAAATCTTTAATCTACAGTCATTACACCGAATAAGATTCTCCTTTAGATATGTTCGAGAAATTTGAAGAACACATCCCTCCACTATATAAACACCACCACAAAGTGTACATAAAAGTCTGACAGTTTCACTTTCACTTTCACTCACTCACTCCTTCTGTACTTTCTTGTCTTTTTCCAGTAACGTATTCATTATACTTGACATGTACGCTTTTACAACTCGCCAAAGATCAAGTTTCTATTTTTTTTAACATATCATCATTAATCACCTCATGATGATCTTCCTTATATATATGATGTAGGTCACTTAATGTAGATTGTAAAATATTTCTCCAAACTGCTTTTCTAAAATGTTCCTCAGTTTCTTCTCCTGTTACCATCTCGCCTTTTAAATATCCTAAACATGCATGTCCTGTTTGAATGTATTCATCATAGAAACAACCTTCGCATATCACAGTGCTTTTGAGGATTCCACTCCTTTAACGTCTCTTTAATACTGTTTTAATCTACCCATTGCCTTTTACACTTACGCTTTACAGTTTTCACTTACTCCAACTATTCTTCGTGCTGATATTCCTCCTGTTGCTAATGGTACGGCAGGTGAAGATCTCACTATTGCTCTGCTAGATTTCACCAAATTTGATGATCCTGGTGATGATACTGCTACTGGTACTACAGGTGAAGATTTAACTATTACTCGGCAGATTTCACCAAAGATGATGATCCTCTTGATGCTGCTACTGCTGCTGCTCCTACTGCTCCTAAGGATGTCTGCTTAATGTAAGTATTTCCATAGAGCAAAGGTTTTTTGCAGGATAGTTCACTTCATCTAACACACGCTTCTTTCTTTTCTCCTCCTGCTGCTTCTTCGGAACTAAAGAAGAATAAACCTCTTTAATATCATCGTCTTCTTCATCCTAATTCTTTACTATAGTAGAAGATGATGATAGTAGTGATGGTGACTTTGATTTGAAACTGTATATTCTTCGATCTCCTCCGCTATCTTCCTCGTCTTCTACATTATCAAGTAATTATAATGCCTCCACTAGCTCTTCATCCTCTGATGTCAAGTCGACTTCTTCTATAGCCTGCTGATACTGCTCCTGCTGCTGCTTGGCCATGACAGACGAATTCGAGACGAGACCAAGACCAGTCTCGGTACCATGCCTAATTTCTACTGCAAGAGAGAGGCATTTTCATTACAATCTCCAACTTTACATTACTTAACACTAACCGAGAGAAGCCTTTAGGTTGCGAAAATAAAACTGCCAATATTCTGATAACGCACATTCTAATCCTGAGCGAGACTCTCCACTTGATACTGACTTATTAGTTACCGTTATCGTATTCTGGTTAGAGACCTTATAAATGCGAATTGACTTTCGCTATGGTAACAGGCAACAATATTACTAGGGAACGAGATATCGGTTAGCGTCCGGCTGGTTAGCATCCGAAGTACTTTATTCTTTTTCAGCAGTTATTCATAATCGATAATTGAGTGGCATCATTCTTCTTATTACTTGTCACGTTCCTGCATCAGCTCAAGGACGAACCCTAGTCCCTTTGGGAATGCTCGTCGAGGGATGTCATCTGTAACAAAGTAGACGGCTGTAAAGCAAAGGTAGCCCACTAGAGAACCCCTCAACACGTAAGTTAACTGCCTCATAGAAGATTCTTGTTTCTTAGTTGTATTGTCGGCTCCCTGTTGGATGGCTGAAATCTGAGCTGAATATTCATAAAGTCTGAACATAAGATTTGTTTTAGCGTTCACAAGTACGAAATTAGGTAATTATACGGATAAATAATGAGTTTGAGTCATTGTGAGGTAACATCGACGAATGGGTGCGCGATTGACTAATTATTTGTAAAAGAGGCTTCGCATCACCTTCGAATCACTTAGGACCTTAGCGCCTTAACCCAAACGGCTACCAGATCGGCAACAATTCCCGGCGTCGAGCATCCTGACTGAGGTTTACCCTGGTTCCCTCAATCACACTAGGAAAATTTTGAGATGGTACCTTGAATAATACAATTGATCAACAATATAAAAATATTAACAAAAGTAGTTAAATAGCTAACATCTACAGTCTCTGAAAAAGAATTCCCTTATTTCAAGAGGAAATAATAGGTGTATTATTTTTTTAACTTTTGCTTTGTATTTATGTTCGAATGGAGTCGCCGTGGTTCAGGCAGTAGCGCGTCTGATTACGAATCCTGGCCAGGACGCTGAAAGGTTTCTCTTCAGTGCTCCCATGCCTGGTGCTGTGAGGTGTATCAAACTGAGTACCAGAGTGTCCTTGATACTCTTGGTCACCTTGAGATGAAAAGGCGGTTGAGCGTGGGACTGACCAGTGACCTACCGAGTTCACTTCGTTCCGTAGGTCGAGAATGCGTGGAACGCTACCTCACATCACAATATGCCTTTCATCGCACAAGGGATAACTTTACCTTTTGTCACTTTTCTAATTTTTGAAATACATTATTTTTAGGTTTCGGGTTAAACTTATTGAAAATCTGCGCACTACGAATTAGTAACGGAAAGTTTTTTGGAAAGTTTTCTTTTACTTTGTTTGGTGACAACACAATTCTGTGAAAAGATGCAAGACCTGCTAAAAGACATTTAAAAAAAAAGAGAGTTACTCTCATAAATATTTTACAGGTGTGCAGGTTTGTTCTCTAGAAAAATAGTTGTCCGGACACAATATTTAGTCATGCAAAACATGGCGTTTCTGTACAATCTCTCATAAGGGATAATGCTTTCTCTGATCTTTAAGACTATTTTTCTTGAAACTAGAGAAACGTTACTTATCAGGCTCTTATATTTGCCCACAGAATTGCAATATGTTTTTATCCTGGGGCGCTAAAATCAAATTTGTAATAAGTAGGTCTATAACAGTGTTTTTCTATATTGCATGAGCTTCATTAAATGTGTCAATTTTGAAAAATCTTGGGCTGGACATCAGATGTTTCCTCCTTCAATAAGTGATAATGTGTTGGTCAGTTATACGTTTATTGTTAATTTTTCACTGAACACACGTACCAGTATCCAAAGGTTCTTGCACCGGTACTGGTACGCATGCCATAGTTTGAGAAACTACTGTTTAGTGCAATAGTATCTAAAAGCGATAAATATTGAAGTTACGAATTCGTGTTGGGATCAAGTTAGATTTAAGAATTAAGATACGAAGTCCTTATTTGGCTTTGTTTCTTAATATTTAATCAGATACGAATTTCAAAAATAAACTCCAGACGGCATTGAGATTAGTGTAGCTGCTTATGGCGAAACTTATGATTTATTTATTAATCTAATACTAGATAAAAGATTTTTTATAATGCATGTTTATTTTACAAATAATAAATTTTGCTAACGATCTAATTTATTTACCGTTTCTCTGGGTGTCTGTGTAGCCAATGGACCAAGGTAATTGCTTTGTTCAAGGGCCAACAATGATGTTAAAATGACCCTGCACAGGAGACAGGTAGATGTCAATAGCCCAGGCTTCACAAATAGCTTAATCCAACACTAATGAGGAGACCACTTCTCTACACTACTCCTGTTGAAAGTTGTAAAATATGGACGATGAAGTGCACAGTGAATAAGAGAAGGGTAAATAAGTGATGAAGACAAGTTGGAAATATTAATGTAAGGTTGAGAAGAGTGAATTACAGAGTCATTTGTGAAGTAAAACAAAGAACAGAAGACCCCAGCTCGGAAAAGAGCCACCCCAATATTCCAGGGAAAACTTTGCAGGACTCGAATCGGCATTGTGTAAGCACGCAGGTTCGTACCTCACAGCCGATCATCGAGACAGAATTCCCAAGGTTAAAGGTTTACTTCAGTTTCACCAGGCAAATGACAGGATCGTACCATATAAGTAAAGTCTTTCTCATTCTCTTTCCTTTCTCTGCGTGAATCATAAAGTCTATTCATTCAATTCCCAGCTGTGAAAAGTGGAGATTAGTGCCCCTCCCCCACTCATTGAATTAAATAATTTGTTAAGTAAGTTAGGGCTGGTTTTAAACACATTTTGCAATGCGTACTTGAACTGGGAGATTATTCAGGTACTTCAAGACCCGATTGCAATACAAATGTTCTACCATAACTCTGAACATAAACCCAGTTTCACATACTTGAGAAGTATATTCAGTTTGGAAGCAAAATCAAAGCAATATAGTCTAATAAATATAATAATAGTTAACTTCGCCTCACCTAACAAACTAAATCTAACTAAAAAATGAAAAGGAATAAAAATTCTAATTACAAGGTTCATCCTTTAATGAGAAATCATTATTGCATGTGAAAACAGTTTCGTTGATGCGAAGTTAGTTTTAGAATTATTTGACAGGCGCGGAGTTCAACGCGCCCCATGGTAGTCACAAAGTCAAATGTAGGTGGACAAAGTTATGTATGTAGAGAGATTTCTTCAGTAAATGATAGTAATGTTTTCCCAAGCAAATAGGCAGCAATAGGTTCAATCATAACGTTGTAGACATCTACTGGCAGGATGGATTTAAATGTTACAAAGCATTGCTATCTATGAAAAATTTGATCCGGCTGGGTAGCCGTGCGGTCTACGACGGTAGGCTAATGACTCGAAGGTCCCGGGTTCGAGCACCAGCAGGAGCATGGGTGTGGATTTTAATGGCTAAAGGGCGAATTGTGATGGGCCAAAGTTACTAGACTGGCCCATATAAAAGTATATTTTACCAAAGTTTTATCTATTGTTTGAAACATAAACTAGTCATCGCCATCGGCACTGTCAATATCAGAACTGAGAACATCATCATTATCATCGCTGTTATCTGAACTATTAAAACAAGGAGACTAGGATTTTCTAAAAGGCTTAAAACGTCCTTTGAGAATTAATCCTTTGAGATATAATCTCCTATATTATATCTTCCATGCTTTGTTTACGTGATAATTTCCTGGCATAGTGCTCTCTAAGTTCCGCATATCTTTGTTCTGTGCCTTCTGTGGCTCTTGCGAGAACATGCCAATAGGCAATATTATGATGTTTATGATGATATTATTATCACTTTATGCTGATCGATTAATGCATCAATATCTTGTAAACTGTGTGACAGGTATATAATTTTAACTGCAATGGCTTATGTATAATGTTGCTGTTTGAGAAGTTTAGGCTTCAAATGCCTCTACATTCATTGCAAAACAATTAGCAATTATCTGCAATATCACCGCAAATCCTTCTATTAAACCCGGTGTTAAACCTGTCATTACTGCAATTGTCTGCGGGCTATTAAATATATACGAGCTGAATTCCCATCATTGGTAGTTTCGCTTCCGGATTTAGAAATTTCAACCAACAATCTTAGATCTTCTATAAGCTTCTCTTTCCTTGCGATATCGATGTTTTTGGTCCATCACAAGGGCGTCGGCAAGGGAGAGCAAGAGAGGGCACTTGCCCCCTCTGGACCTGTCTTTATATCTTTTGTTATTCTATTGTTATATATTTTTATATATATACATGGTGAAAAGCATGTTCTTATGCTTTTCACTGCGTGCATTTCATAATGATACTTGGCATACTGCTGTGGAATTTCCTTATTTATTGCCATATCCATTTTAACCTATGTAATCACAAATGCGGCAATTTGTACCTACAAAACAAACTTTGTGGAAACATCGAAAGTAAAAAATACGAATGGCAATATTGTACCATCATTTTACTTTGATTTCTTTCAAAGTACTTTTTTTTATTAAGTTCATAACATTTATTTTAGAAAGTCCACCAAAAAGCATAACAAGTATCGCCCTCTGTCTCCCACACACATGCACAAACTTATGCACAAAGATAAGAAACACAAATATGTCAATCGTAATATACACATTATTCTAACGTAATAACTTATGGACCCTCCTCTTAAGGTACCTTTAGTGGGATGGCTTATGTCGCCCCGTGTGCAGTTTAATAAAGCAATATTGCGAATGGTCACATTGGAAGTAAAGGTATAAGTATGTGGAAAAGTAATGGTGGCCATCTGGGTAGAGGGGGTTCAATATGGCCGCCCATATAGCTGATTTACAGTATACCGTCGAAAATATTGTAACAACTACTGTTCCTACTGCCACGGACATGGTGACACACCATACATTTTCAATTTCAGGAAGATCAAAGCTTCTGCCGAATTGTTTCTTCAGTGTGTGTTTGTTACAATATGGCAACTACACGTCTGTATAATAATTTAAGTGAAGGCCGTCATCACTATAAAAATGTCGGCTCATAAGCTGGAATTAATTGTTTCGATGGTCAAATAGCTTAAGAATTGTCTGGAAGTTTCAAGGCAATAATAGAAATACTTTGACATAATAGCAGTGGCGGCTGTGGCTTGGAAAAAAGTCGGGAGTCGCAATACGTGTTACGCGCCTGCTGCGCTGCATAGTTGTCCTGTTTTCTGTTTGGTATCACTGAGCAGCAATCGCAGCATAAAGCGTCTTTTGTCTTCGTCTTACTTGATCTATGTCCTCAGATAAATATGCTAATGGAAACAATTGTTTGTATAATATTTGACGTATATATTGAAATAATACTCAAGAAATGAATCTTTCAAGCATATATGAAGTAAGATTAACGCATGTTGTTTTTATATGCAAGTTTCTGGGGCAAGATTTGTGTATATACGTTCAAAAGTGATAAACAGGAAAATGAATTTCTAACTGTCTTTGGCCGATGGAATCAATGGATGTTCGAAGCGAAGCATTATAATTCAGGCTGATGGTAATATGAATATTGCTCTTCGAAAGGAACTATTGCTTTCAGGGAACGGCTATGTACTATGTGTTATGGTAAATACACCACTACTTTCAGAGTGGAAAGATGAAGACTTTACCAACCTTTCGCAAGCTTTAGGTAATGAAGCCCCAGTGGAGAACATAAACGCAAATGATGTTCATTGGCATCTGTCTTGCTACAAAGCTTTAACTCATAAAAAGAAACGCCGGTCAACAGAAATCTGTTTTCAGCTTCAGAGTCAGAAGGAAGGTGAAGACTTCGAAACAACAAGTGAAAAGTCTCCTACATCCGAAGCATAAACACATTTCTCCACTTCATTATATAACAAGGCCTTGTGTTTCTTTGGCAATGGAAAAGAAACAAAACAACATCCACTTCGTCACGTATCATATGATTCTAGTGGTTCGAATTTCAAAGAAGCTGTAGAAATAACTGGAAACAACATATGGAAAGTGAGACTAAGCGAATGCTTGGATCCAACCGACGTCCATACCACTGATGTGCGTTATCATAAAAAATGTTGGACGAATAATGTGACAAATGTACTTCGCCGAAAGAATAATAAGGACCAAGCTGGGGACCGCAATACGGCGGTAATTGCGTATGATGTTGAATTTATCAGCACAGTATAGAGAATATTCTTGAAGCTGGGAATGTGATTTGCAAGGATGATCTCCACATATCGTACCTAAACATATGCTCTTCGAACGGAATTATGGGAAAGGAGTTCCTCAGGTCAAGGCGAGATCTGAAACAATTCCTTGCTGAAGAAATTCCTGATGTAGATTTCTCTAACCCAACGCAGCGAAACAAATCAGAGCATGTTACTTTGAAGAGATCGAAGGACACTGTCATAACGAACTTAACATGTTAGAGGATAAGTGTAAACATGAAAAATTAAAAGTGTTGTTTGATGCTGCCAAACTTCTGCGAAAGATGATACTGGGTGCTAAGAAGTTAAAGTACAACGGTTCCTTATCCAGAACAAATGAAATCGTCCGTGAAGAATTGTTTCTGTTTTTAAAGCCGTGCTTGATTGGGCCTACTACTGTTACAGCCAGTGAGAAGCGCGTGAGATTGACGATCGTGCCAATCGCCTAGCTCAGACACTGATGTTTGAGAGCTGATCACAGCGCCAAGCAACATACCACTCCGAAACCGTTCGACATTCAAGAGAATTGCCTCTGCAAGTGGGAGCAGGTTTCAATCATTACAAAGTGCACATGTGATTCAGATCTTACACAATTGTTTCTATCTGTACATTATACGCGTGTCATGGAAAATGAATAGTACATTGCACAATCAGAGCTAAGAAGAATGGAAGAATTAAATTGCAAGTATATCCCTCCCGACGCGATACCTGGTATATTCATACACTTCGCTATGGACAACAGACTTCCAGGAAGATACTGCAAATGGCAAGGCAACTCTTCATGCTACTATGCTTACTTCTTATCAGTTAATAAAGTATGTTGTTCCAATAGAGGTTAATCTAATATCGTCAAATGAAACCACGATGAAAATACCGGAGAAAATCTACGAAATGCTGACATGTACTATTCCAAAGAAGGTAAATATAACAAGTCCGAATCTACATGCAAACATCCCGTCTGTTACCTACAGTAAGTCTGAACTGTACTTATGAGCAAGATTTGTTATGGTTTATAGCATCAAGAGATGAAAGTCACACAGATGCTCAAGAATAAGAGGACTACAATGAGAAATGTGAGGGATCCCGATGTACATGGACTGAGCATAATTATCTTATCTGCACGACAAAACCAAAAACACACATATCAGTATTCCCACTTCTTCCACGAGCACCCACTGATTCATCCGTTCTATTCATCGCTATGAAACACTTTGAAAATGTTAACGAGCATGTCTGAGGTCAAACTTACAGTGTTGTAGTTCAATTTAACTGTACAATTGATTTCGCGCTATACAGAACACTAAAACAACTGCAAATGTTATTTTAGTTTGACTGTACAGTTGATTTCGCGCTATGCAGACCACTAAAACAACTGCAAATATGTCGATTTGAGAAGGAATGGATTTTATTACCAGGTGACTTACATATACAAATGGCATTGCTACGTTCTCTTGGAGTATACATTGATTCTAGTGGTAATCCGGAAATTTGGATAGAAAGCGGTCTCTACAACAAAACAACAGTTCAGCATATCTTAAAGGGAAAACCTGTTCCAAGATCATTTCGCACATATTATGACTTTCCTTGTAATGCATGTTCTTCTGTTGGAGAAATTCTATAAACACAGTGACGGCATGAAACGGCAGTGTGAATTATTAGCTGCAGACATAGTTTGTGGTGTCAGATTTGAGCTCTCGACTACAAAGGTTAACGAAGAAAAAGGAAATAAGCGAGAAGCTGGGAAGCTTTCATGAATATAAAAGCTAAGGATAATCCCACCGTCTACATGGTAAAAAAAACTGTTGGATATGGTAAAATTACTCTTAGCATTTACACGTTCGGTTCGCGACGCAGATTGGGAACTCCGATTAGCTTCATTGCATGACTTTACCAAATACTTTTTCGCTCTAGATTTGTGTAATTACTCGATGCTGATCACATGGCATGTTTGGGAAACAGATGAACTCAAAGAAGAAAATTAACAGGATTGGGATGAATTGAAAAGTGACAAGTGGGTTAATAACAAAAGTAATGTTCCCTTTTGTTTCTTATGTGCCGATGAATCTCTTGAACAAGAAAATCGGAAATGAAAGTAATTGAAGGCATCGTGGTCATTTCCAATAGAAACCAAACGCTTAACAAATTCTTTTTAGCATCACCGTTCCTGGCAATGATATCATCTGAATGTAAAACCATGGACACTTGTAAACCAAGAGATAGAAATGTGCATCACGAACTGAACGTAAAACCTTCCGCCAAAGAAAATCACTGTCACTTTGTTTGCAAAATTTGTGTTCTTCACAAATCCTTCCAACAAGAAGGGGGAAGTCTGGTGAGTCTACAAAGAAAAGCCGTTGCACCAGACAAGGTGACACAGGATGAAAGGCGAAATGCCTCACATTTGGCGAGAAACCGCGTGTTAAATTTGTTGAAGAAAGGATTGAAGGTAACGCTGTCCATCTCTGGGACTCATGAAACAAGCGAAACTACAATTGTGGAAAACTACAAAGAAGAAAGTAAAAGTTTCAACAAGAGTTTTTGTAATTGAATTGAGGGAAGACCGACAATTGTTCGATCGTCTTGTTGTTTTATGCAGACCACGGCCAATACAGATACGAAAGATTGCATTGGGACGTACAAATTATTAGTGATTCCAAGAGCTCTTTTCGCAGTATATGGCACAATGAATCACGCAAGTGGTAAAACATATTTACATGTAAAAGCAGATTATTTCATCACATTGAAGAACTTATTACCGACGATATTATTTTTACCTTCAAGAGACAGTTTCATTTACCGAGTTCATGTCGATCAACAACCTGTACCATATTTGGCTGCTATTATTGATGGAATGGCTGAGTTGCATTCAATTAAACTGAAAGAAGCAAATACATGCCTTGATCAAGCAAATCAATTTTCTGAAACTATTTTTGACCAAGTATAAAAATTTCTCTGAAATTCATGTCATATTCGATACGTACAAAGAAGGTTCTTTGAAAACTGATAAAAAAAGTAGTTCATCCTGTGGAGTGCAAACTTACACCTTCTATGAGTATGAAATCAATACTCTTCAAAAATTCCTTTCACATATTCATACCAAAGACTCTTACTGTATTCATTGTTCAGTTGAGGCTGTCTCTCAGCGTATTAACAATGTCGTAGTTTTCTTTACACCAAGCGCAGAATCAACTTTCCTCATTGCTGGTGACCTCAGAAACACTCACGAAGAAGCGGACACGAAGGTAATTCTTCATGTATCTGTGCGAGGTGTCTCCTCTGTAAGAATCTTCTCCCCAGATACTGATGTACTAGTTTTGGTAGTTCACAATTATCTCTTCTGGTTAAAGACTCCAGCTTTGTAGTTACTGATGCTAAGGTAAGGGAGATTTCCCTTGCCGCGGTGTATAGAACTCTTGGGCCATCAAAGGTTTCCGCTCTTCCCGGATGCATGTCATATCTGTTTGCTATAAAACAGATTCGTTTAAAGGAAAGGCAAAGAAGTAGTTTGGGCGAAGATTCATGGATGCTGACGAACACGTTATAGCATCTCTAGCTTCACTTGGTGAGACAGAGAACATTGCAGAAGGTATGTTTCCAGAGTGTACTTAGGACCAAGTCATACCCATAAATTCATTAAAAGAAATTACGATGGTGGTTCTTTACTTATAAACAAACAGACTCATGTGCCATGCCACCAACTTTGTCTACTTTGCGTCCTGCAGTACGGAGGGCACATTATTAGTGTATGGAGTGGAAACTATGCACACCCACAACCTCCCACCCCATATAATTATGGCTGGACACATGGTATTGAGTGTCCGATTCCAGTACCCTGCGATCTTCTTTGCACTCCTGAAGAACTGATAGAGCTTATAAAATGTTCATGTATGCATGCTCGTTGCCGATCTCCATGCAAATGTACAAGGTCCAGTGTAGTGTGTACAGAAATGTGTGCTTGTTCCCAAAGTATGTATATGATAAACTAAGAAAGTAACGCAGTCTTGGCCCTCCGAAGCTGAAAACCGGGGTTGCGGGTGGGAGCTCGTGTGACGTCATCCGGAGTTGTACACACAAAGGAGCCAGCTAACGGTACATGCTATTCAGTATTTGACAGTGTGAATTTCGCCTTTCTTCTAGGAAGAACATTGTGTTTGTTGGGTGTAGAGATCGTTTTTTTATCTTCTTCTGTGATGCAATGATTAATTATTTTATTTCTGTATTTTAATTGCAACTTCCGGGTCGAAAACAGGAACATTTGAAAGCGAGCGTTTGAGTCACTTAAAAAATATCTCCTCCTATAAAAATGTCTTAAGTGTACCGAATTTGTTTCGTCTAGTTGTTCAGCAAGCGAAAACTTCGAAAGCAATAACAGAATATTGGCGAAAAATAAGTAGAAAAAGAAATTAAATATGTCCAGAGTCTGCAAGAAGAAAGCAATGTTACAGTTATGAGATTGAGAAAAAACTGTAACCATCCACAGGCACAAGTAAAGTACTTGAGAAACACAAACAAGATCTTGAAATATCGATTCATTAGCCTTCGCGGACAGAGAGAGAGAGATCACTTTCAAGAAAGGGGTTGTTGAAATCCTTACGGATAATGTAAAGTAACGATCTCCAACAAATAATGGCTGAACTGCCTCCGTATATATCTAATGTATTTTCACTGTTACACGAAATTTAATTCCTGCTCTTACAAATTCAAGCCGAGAGTTCAAACTTGTAAGAGCAAATTCAGTGTTTATTGAACCGAAAATGTAGACAAAGAGTGGTCCAAAACGAGCGTTTTGAACGCTTTATCGATTAGTTGTGTTTCGCGAAAATCGTATATGTACGTAACAAATTAGATGAAGATATCTCTTCCACGTATATCAACTTGAAAAGCGTAGACTAAACAATTTCAATGCAAACCTGGATATTAGAATACATGCCGAGAGAAAGTTGCGTTAAGTATAATTATAGTTACAATGTTTAATATTTTGTTTAAAAATAATGAAATATTGGAACTTAAAATTTTGGAAATGGATGTAAATATGTTAACAGACAAGAATTTGCAGTCTCGATTTTTTATTTTTTAACATTTGTGCAAATTTTATACTAGTGGAATTACGGCCAATGATAATTTAATCAAATGTTGATCTGACTTTTTAACTTCGGGACAAAATATTTATCTATCACTTTTTTGTCGGTCATGATATAGGAGTATATTTGCAGGTTTAATGAAGCTGGTTTCTGAAGTAAATGAGTTTCAAAATTGTAGGTGTCTGTATGGTGTATGTAAGAAATATTACGGATCACATCGGTAAAACAAAAATCAAACTTTTACCGCTCTATGTTACAAGCACGTGACGCTAGATGTTAGTTAAATAAATTGTGCAGGCTATATATAGCTTATTAATAATAGCATAATCAGAAAAAAATGCCTTTTTCTATGTTGTCTTCGTATTTTAATTTAGAATTTCTTGGTTCGATATTGAGAGAAAACATCTAGACTTCTTGTATAAATATTGCATATCGTAACTGAGAAGCCTTAACTCAGTTGTAGAGTGTTTGTGTAGCATTCGAGAGGTCGTGGGTTCGATCCCAGCGGCCGACTACCCTGGCTGAGATTTTCCAGAGTTTTTCCACAGTCACACCAGGCTGGGATGTGACTTTCAACATAGGTATTGGCCACCACCTTTTTGACCCTCCCGGCCTTCTCCCTCTCCCTACTACGGCCTGAGCCTTAGATGCCTAAAGGCCATAAATACAAATTCAATTTCCATATCCTAAGCTTTACTAAGTTTACTATCATAGCACAATCTACATTTTGAGTTTAATTAGGCAACTTTGGCTCAGACCGGAATAATGGGTGGACGTCAACAAGGTGTAGTAAGCTCAAATTGCACACTCTTTTTTTTTCAAGTTGAATTGTCTTCTCCTTAATGACTTGCAAACTACACTTGAACGTTATTATTGCTTTTTATTTCAATGTCAACTCCAGAAAGAAAACGAATGTTCTCTTTTTCTTTTTTTTCTCCCCCAACATCAGGTAGATTCTGGGAACACCCCAGAAGGACTGTAATTCATTCGTTTTGTTCCTATCCACGCATCTAAGAAAGAACCCCCTCTTTTTTAGAAATTTTTTGTTGTGTTTCTTCAAAACAGCATCGAAGAGTCATAATTTTGTTCTGGACTTAATTTACCCATTTCAGTTCATATAGTCAAGGACAGTTTAGTCACTTCTGCTTTCGGTATAAATTCTTTCTTTCGATTGAAATCAACCCTTTCCCACGAACATATATTTGAGCTTTCTCAGAAATGATATTTTTTTTATACTTCTTTTATAAATGCAACGTTTATGTTGTTTTTTTTGTTCTTTTTTATTCTGTATATCTATTGTAAAATAATCCTTGAAATAAGAAAGTATATGTCTCACTGGAGGAAATGTCAAATTTATATTTTTGTGTGGTTTCTATTTCCTTCCCTATGTTGTATCCAACACATATTTTTTTAGCAAGATATAACTTTAGGTATACAACGTTAATCTGTTACAAGTGTCAACCATACAGAAATTGTATTGTGTTACCAAGATTCTTTTATCTGTAAACTTCTTGTTCTGAGTGTAACCAATGCAACCTCCTACAATGCTAAGATTTGAATCCTGTATGTCCTGTTCCAGACATGTAAAGTTGACAGTAAGACACAGGCACGTTAAAACACATTTGAAATTCAAGACACATAATCCCAAAATTCCAAAATCTATTTCTCACGAGATAATTCCTACTCCTCTATGCCTAAGGCAAAACCAGGCCAATGAAGGAATACTTTTAGAAGAGAATAATGATTTCCCACTACAGATTGAGGACCATCCAATGACCACAAGTGGAAGTTACAGGAGTATGAGTTTTTCAACTTTTCCTCTCCTTGCCTCTACAGAAGTAACCAACCACAAGTAAGTACGCATGCGCAAATCAAGAGAAGGGCTATTCGACCCACTACTAGAACAAGCTCTCGGCAAAGTCGAACGAGCTGAGTTCGACTTACATCCACCTGACTGGGGACTGACTGTCTCTATGACGTTACTACGTATCCATTCTTCACGATTAGAATCGTATCCACCCAATTACCAAATTATTGGATAATTGAAGAAACAGAGACAGTTTAACTCCGCCCTAGAGATATCTCGTTTCTCTCCGAGAATCTCGGGAACTACGGGAAAGTTGGAGTACGAAAGATGGACTCTGAGACTAGGAAATTCAGAGACCAGTCCACCACCAGACACAATCATGTAACCTTAAGCGATTCCTTCTGCGTAGCGCTGGTATCGCTTTCTCTCTTCGCGCTCTCTCTCTCTCTCTCTCTCTCTCCAACACTCAAGCGAGTCCTTCTGTTTATCGCTGGCATCGCTTTCCTAAAACTAAGCTAATCCTACCTACAGAAAGCTAAAATCCTCAAAGACCTAAATACCTCGTTACTCCTGGTACCTGTGTCTGGTCTTTCCGAAGTTTACTGTAAGTCGATTTCCGGGCTTCGAACACTCACTGACCACCAAGATCTGTAGAGGTGCAGCTCCACCACCATCACCACCGTCGAAGCTTGCCTGCAGTTCCAAGTCGCCGTCATGGAAGCAATGGCGCCTTTACCTCGGCCGAAACTTTGCCTTTCCTAAATTCCAAACCTTCACAACATTTCTCTAAAAATATACACTCATAAGGCAAAACTCCTGACCTATAACACCTTGAACTGCTACATTCTTTCATTCAAAGATAGAAACTGTTTCTAAAGCCTAAACGTCTTACTTTCAGCTCACAAACTCAAAATTTAAAAAAAACTCTATAATCAAATAAAGAATATTCTTCAATCTAAGAAAATTAACTTCTGATTTCAGACCAGAACTAATTGATTGGGTAGCTATCAAGCTTTCGACCGTCACAAGTTCCCACGTACCTCTTCAATAACTCTCAAACAACTTCTAAAATTCTCTTATTATAAGAAAACAGTCAAATTTCTTGGAATCTCTATTTTGTTTTGACGCTCTCTTCCAGAAAAAGAAGAAAGAAAAACGGCTCCGCTCGACCGCGCGTCACAGGGCCTACTTTGAAAGAACCATCCCAGAATTTGTTTGCCGTGACAGGAATAAACTGAAAAAACAAACTCAGCCATTATGGGCGGCCGTTGGGATTGTTTTCAGAAACTTCCAATTGCTAAGCTAACGCTCTATGTACGATCTACATATCGTATTTAGGTTATTCCTGGAGAGTAAGGAGATGATGATAGTTTTTCATTTAACTCTGAATTGTATAATTCTTATACCGATTAAAATAATTGAATCGGTATACACCGGAAAATAATTCAAAAATCTTTTGGTAGGTTGCTATATTGATGTATATTGGGAGTGGGAAGTTGGATATACATCGACCAATCAATATAGCAGATTAGTGGTTGTGAGGTTGAGGCAATTTCGGACACCCTAGTTGAGGTTTTCCCTAGTTTCTCTCGGTCGCACCAGGCAAATCCCGAGATGGTATTTGAATAAATCCAGGACGTATTCCTTAATCCTGACAAATCCTTCCATTTGTTATTGCTGTTAACATTCAGTACAAAGAAAAGATTGTGTCAGCCCTTTATGGGGAGAATCAAATATTGTTTCTAGATTTCTTTATGGCCTTATGGGGAGAATCAAATATTGTTTCTAGATTTCTTTATGGTCTTGATTGACTTCTGGATAACGTTGCCCAAATGATGCTTATTTCCTCATTGTTCACTCCGACTTTGTGTGTGTAGATACAGAAAATTAATTAGTTGGAAACCTAGAATCTGTTTGGAGCAGTGGATGAGAGAGAATCGTATTACCTTCAATTACATTTTATAAAGCATCAAATTTAAATTCTCTTCGTCCTACTCAATTATGCAAATATTCAACCAATACTGTGTGTATATTCCAATGTTGTAAATATGTGTATTATGCATTGATTACACAATTTCTACTTTAGTAAACAAGAATTACGAGTATGTAAATCGCTGCCTTCGCTATGTAGCGAAGGAGCCCGGCGTAGCTTTTCAACTTCACGTTTCGACTCCTACCTACATCACGATTCCGAGAACGACGAAACATCTCCGATCTACTTCTATTGCATTTGTGTAGTGAATAATCTTGAATATAATATTTCATTATACTTCATGTAACGCATAAGTATAAACACGCTTCTCTTCTCTATCCATTATCACGATCTGTAACTCAAATGTAATAATAACTTAAATCATATTTTCAAATATAGTGTTCAAATATATGTTTATATTATATTAATACATTAAAGAAACATTATATCTCATTTTAGATTACATCGTTAAAATACACGAGTCAATAACTTTATACATCTATTCCTTGCATACGCTATTGGACGTTATGAAATACTTCGTCGCTATCCTTAGTTATAAGAAGTTCCACCTTTTCTCCCAGCCACAAGCCGCCACTGCTATTATGTCAAAGTATTTCTATTATTGCTTTGAAACCTCCAGACAATTCTTAAGCTATCTGACCATCAAAACATATCACTTCCAACTGATGAGCAGACATTTTTTTAATATAATGATGACAGCCTTAATTTACTATATATGCGCGTAGTCGCCATATTGTAACAAACATATACTGAAAAGACAATTCGGCAGAAGTTTTGATCTTCCGGAACTTGAAAATATATGGTTTGAAACCATGTTCTTGGCAGTAAGAGCAGTAATTGTTACAATATGGTTTACAGTATACCGTGGAACATAACAATACACACAAGTTGGTACTGACACCTTTATTTTTAAAAGCACCCAACAAATCGAGAAGAATAGTGCAATTTTAAAATGCGACCTAGAAGTATAATGGGGCATATCGCCCCAAAACATTAGAGCGCCTTTTCATGTCCGCTTGCATTGTGTGCGTTACATGCGTTGACTGCGTTAATCCAATTTTCTTAAAGAGGGCTTTTCTGTACGCGTTTACCGTCTACGTTACATCAAATGTTCCAGAAATTAGTATTTTTACCTTAAATTATAGTACTGCGATATCGCCCGAAAAAATACAGTAAAACCCCGAAATAACGGACGAATTTTTGTTCCTTCTATGATAGTTCAATCATACTAGCATGAATCCCACCCAAAAGCAGGTGTTCCATAAGTTCTGGTGGTTTTATACAAGTTGTACTGTGGAATATTGCTTTAATTTACACTCGCAATCATTTTCAAAGAGTTTTGTAGATAATGTAATAGAAGGTAAAGATAGTAATACATGAAATTAATATTTTCATTGAACCAATACTTTAAATTATTACAATATTATGTTTTTATACTAAAAGTATCTGGCTAGTGAAAGCAATACGTGCAATACTCACTGATCAATCTGCTATCAAGTTTTTAGTCATTTGAAGTATATATTACCTTCAATGTCTTATATTTTATTGTTTTCATCCAACAATTACCTCTATTTTAATTTTATTTAATAATTCAGAAAAATGTCAATTATTTTATGAACACCCTATAGCGTTCACTCATTAGGAACTTATATTGTTGTATTATCTTTTCGTAGGCTCAATTCGATGACAAATCAAGAAGACATATGCTAGATATGTCGAAATGATTGGACGGAGAGGGACTTAGGAAGACTCGAACCTCTGTTGTCCTTCTCAGTGCTGCTTCCAAGACCACAACGCCAGTGTTGGACGATACTGGATTTAAATGAAGTGTTTGGAAAGAAGGCAAAACAAGTCGGAGATGCAGAAAAAACTTTTTTTCTTACTGTCTCCTTCTTCGTTTGGAAATTTTAAGACGAGACAAGACATCTGTTGCCTCCCTCCTCTCTCTAATAAATGGATGAGGGGTAATTAATCATTAAGCAGTAGTGTATTTTAATTTTGTCCGAGCCGCTTCCCCGAAATTCAAGCACCTGGCGTGAAAATGACATATGTAGGCTATTATTTTGACAAAACTGTCATCTTCTTCCGCATAGAACATCACCTTTGGGCTTCGGGTTCAACTCTTTGACCCCATAGAGAACCCTGGGAATATTCTGGCTGTGTGAACCGGAAATATGGTCGTACCGATTGGAGAGGGTGGAGACAGCGATGTGTCTGCCGCAGACGTTAATTGTTGCTGCGCCATCTGTTGTGGCACGCGTCAAATATCGTTTTAATTTTCGCAGTGCCAGAGAAGATTTGGAGAAGTAAAAACCTTCTCCCTCGAGATAAGAAACAAAATGCATGTTAACTCATTTCCTGAATAAGCATATACGAGGGTGACACTAGTTCGAAAACAGTAAAAGTGAGGTTTGATACAAAATAAGAGAACTATATTTCATAGTTAGGATAAATATTCAAAGATAATCTATCTAACGATAGCTTTATATAAGAAATTACGTATACATAATATGGATATATCTATTTGCTATAATACTATCATCTTTTATGAATAATTTTTACTTGAGAGATGTGATTATTCTGCATAAGAAGTGTTTTGCTTGTTTTCACACCTCTATTTGTATAAATGAATGAGATTTTAATTCTTAAGACGATGAAATATATATAATTTACATGTAGAAACGTGCGACTTGGACCAATGTAAACCGAAATTACTGCATTAGTACCAACTTTGGAATAATTTAAACACTAGAAGTACATTTATTGTGCACAAAGAACCGTATGATATGTGATTAATGGATTTGTAAGCAAACGTTATCCTAATATTTTACTTTTGAGATGTTTCTTAAGACTTTTAAAGTCGAAATTACTACAATATCGCTATTTGTGAGCTAGTTAGCGTACCGAAAGTGTACAAAGAAGTGTATTTCATTTGTACAAATCTATTTTAACTTGAAATATCAGGTATATATTGTCTCAGACGGCATGCAAAAACTATATAACAGAATTATAAACGCTACTTTTAAGATAATCTACCTTAATACAGGGTGATAATTCCTTTGAATAGCATACAAGATACATTTGAAGCAGATTTGAAATTTGAATTGAGCTTAATACCGGGGGTGTTTATTGTTCTATGCAATGGAAACCTGTATAACACGCCTTCTGAACTGCACGTTTAACTAGAACTTACCCGATTAGCAACTGTTTTGAAGGCTATTTCCTGCTTCACATTGGTATTCATTGACGTTTTTAGGAGAAAAGACCTCTTTTGGAATAGGAAAAGAATGAATTAAATATCAAACTGTCACTTTGGAGAACTTATTTAACAGATAAGTTAACTAGAAATGAGTTTCTTGCATTGTATTTTACCCTTGGAAAGAATTATTTGGTGGTAATCTATAGCACAAACGTGATTATGATGTATCTAAAGTAGACTTTTCAGATGAAATTTCAACTACTATTTCGGTGTTTGTTATCAGGAAGGGAGTTCTTGTAGGCATATAGACTCAATATATTGTGAGAAAAGTGACATTTGAAGTAGAAAGAAGTTTAATTAAACACGAAAATGACTAATTGATGTGAAACTTAGGGAATGAAGTCCTCTTATTTATCGGTAAGCACTATGAAAGAGATATTCAAACATAATTTTAAGCAGAAAACTAGTCTTTAAGATACTTTTGAAACCCGAAAATACGAGAATAACGCCATATTAGAGGTTAGTTGTTACAAAACAAGTTCTTGAATATGAAAATGACGGCACCAAAGCAGATGATTAGCCCGAATTTGACCATGTGCAATACAATTTTGTTAATATAGAACATT
>JAGDQP010028441.1:3299-15628 GCA_022664845.1 Lepisma saccharinum | reverse complement strand
CTTACAACAGCGAATGGACGGTGTCACACGATCACTCCTCAGTTGTGGGATGAAATATCCAAACTTTTTATGGAACACACTGTTTAAATGGTACGTAACCCAGCATTGTTCTTGTATGTTTTGCTTAACCCCTCTGAGTTATTCATCCACTGCCTATTGATTTATGATGTCTATACAGTAATCTCTTGGTTGTCCGTACTTCTGCCTATCCTTATTTGTAGGTATAACTTTGTGTAGGTACTTATAGTCAAATCTGAAACTCCTAATTTTTGGTATATAATAATATCATACAGACCTGTTATGGGGAGGAATTGTATATTTTTATCAGGTGGCCCACCAGAGATATATACCTGTGAAGCACGCACTTTTTTCACTTTTCTGCATTTTTAATAATTTCTATTAAAAAAGAGGGACACGTCTAAGGGTTGAAACTTGGTGAATGAGCATTTCTATATCAGACCTCTTTATCCAGAAAAGCTCACCTTCCTGATCATTGCCTTCTTGCAAAAATCGTCTGCTCAATTCGGAACTTTTTAACGTCAATGACCTACTTTTCACTCTGCTATACTTCATGGACGTTAATGGCTAATACAAAGTCTTGTAGCTTACAATTTGCTGACCATTTTGGTTTTTGTTCCACATCGATAGAACAACTAGGGACTGAGATACTTCAAATTCGGTAACCCCTTACACCACCACCAAATGGCGCATCTTCGAAAACAAATATGGCTGCCACTCGAAACCTAAAGTCACTAAAATTAAAATAATGATAGTTTTGAACTGACAACATGGTAAGGTAACTGCACATCAAAATTCAGATTTTTTTAAAAAATTGTCAAGCAACGATTTATATTCCTTTCCTGGACCACTTGATATGGATTGACTCGTAGTAGTTTCTAAACCGTGTATTCTTAGGAAATTGGTAGTATAGTGCATATAGGCGCAAAATGGTAAGAGAAAGATAAAATGAATTGTATGGGCGGTAACAGCACTATGCCTTACGCCCTTCCCGGCGCAAACTGGTAAGTAGTATAGTTACAGGTTATCCCAGTTGTATTATTGCCACTTCAACCTAGAAAGACAATACATAGAGTTAACTGTAGTTGTTCAGATGTGTGAATTACATTGACAATCAGTCATAATAGGAAGTTGTGTATGTTTTTGCAGCGTTCGTGTTTTATGTTAATGGCGAGAGTTGAATGCAAAATACTGGTATGAAGCTTTACTTATACGTGAATTTAACATCATTGCCTTTTAATATATTCACCAACAGAACGAATAAAATAAGCCTTTTTTTATTTAGCTACAGTTGTCAAGTCGTTGGCGCGAAATTATTGTTTTTGTACGGATTCCTTGTGACTGTACGATAGGGTAATTCGCTATTATCACAAGCATCGCTAAATCCTTGCCAACAATCCTTTGCAGTATGACCACACTACCTGCACTAGGAGTGGTCCCTGTTCATCACATGTTTTATTACCATACTGCGTTTCGAACGTTTTCTAATTCTAATGCCAGTTTTCAAACCTGTAATTTTCACTCAACTTTCGTATATAAATTATCGTCTGTGCCATCTTTGTATAGACTGTTAGTTGTGACGGCAAAAAATATACAATAAATTGAACTTTCATGTTTCCTATAGTAATATTACTTCATGTTCTTTACAGGTATTCCGGAAGGGTGTTGATTTATCATAGTGGAAGACGACTCTTTACGAAGTGAGGAACGTATCCTGTAGTGATCCCATTTCCATGTGAATTGAAACCACCAGCCGAAGTTGGAAGACTATTTGCATAATATTCTAGGTGGTTGTGGTCAATTTTGGGTGTACATATCATTGAATTAGTTCTCAGATGCATTCTTGTTCTTCAGTTAGAGACTGACATTTTACGTAATACTATGGATCGAGATTTTGCGCGAACTTATTCTGAGGATCGAAGTTCATTGTACGTCAACCAGAACGCTGGTTGGGATCGAGATCAAATACGTCGTAATGATGATAGGTGGTCCTCTATGAACCGGAGAAGTTCAGGACTTGAATCACATTCTCAGGATTCAGGTGTGTCTTTTTATGGTGACCAAAATTCTCCACATAAAGATAGGAATTCCCCTTTGTACTCTAGGCATCGTGGCGGCAGTACGGATTCCCCATCGTCCGATCAAACTCCTGCAGCGACTGGAGCAGGATACTCTTATAGTTCTGGCCAGAACTCTTCGCGCGTGCAGCGATCCCAGGGTTATTCTTTACCAAGACAGAACGTTCAATCTAGTAGGCCTACAAGTCAAACAACCCAAGATGTACCCTTTTCACGTCGTCCGTTAGCGAGAGAAACTCCTCCTTTTGAACGAAACTCGTCATACGAACAAAATGTCCAACAGTCGCTTTCAGGTTACATACCAAGCAATCCTACACCAAGGAACCACCCTGATGAAGATACTTTTCATACACCTGATCGTGAATCTGTGCGTCCTGCTGGCAATTTTCAGTATCATGATAATCCAACAAATTTTGCTCAAAGCAGAAGTGCGCCTAATTTCGCTTACCCTCCTCCAAATATGTCTGGTTCACAGTTCAGGCATCACGATCGAAAAGAGTCCAGTTTTCGTAATTTGTCACGTGATGAACACTTTTCACGTGAATCTAGTCATGACTATCCTAATGTAAATGAGAGTCCTCATCGCTTTCAGCATAGCGAGAACAATGATAGTGTTTCACGTAATTGTGATGAATCGAATTACAGTGATAGGTCTACTATTCCTCTAAATAACTACAGACGTACTAGTCAAAGTTCGTTGTTTTCTTCAGAATATAATAGTGGCCGGGAAACGAATTTTCACAATAGTGGTGGCTTAGTACGAAATATTCCCACGCATAATCCGAACCAAAGACTGGATGACGTAGCTGGTAATCACCAAAACCTTACAAGAGAAGTACAAAAGAATATGAACTCATCACCAATGACGATCATGGACTCGTATACAGACAGAAAGGCACGTAATAGTGGACCGATTAATCATGTTTCTAGCAGCAATGCTAAAGAGTCAGATTCTCGGACCCGTGGTTGTAGTCAAGAGGAAGTTGCTGGTTTCCCTACCAATGATCCAGACTCTGATATTGATGACGAAATGACTCTTGATCAAGACGAAGAATTGAATTCAAGTTCACTGGAGGTTGAAGATGTCGATATGAGGAGTCGTCCATCTAAGGATGCAGATCTGAGGGAAGATTTCTTATATAAAGATATAGATATGAGAGATTTCCTGCGTTCGGATGTAGATACGAGACAAAATCAGCCACGCACGGACGTAAATACAATGGATTTCGGATGTAAAGATATAGATATGAGAGTAGAACTATCGAAGAATGCATGTGAGACTGATCGTCCAGATAGAGAACAAGAAAATCTTTCAGATGGCGAAGATTCGAGTGATGACGGAAGATCTTCGGACGTCGATTCGATACATACCCGTGGTAGTACTTCGAGGGGGAAGCAAGATGTATCTTTTCAACGCAATTTTAAAGCTCTGCGGGACATGAATTTGATCGTTTCAGGTGAAAAAGATAGTGATATATGTAGTAGGCTAGAAGATTCAAGTTTTAAAGAAAATATCCAGAGGTCGATAAGTAGATTCCCACCAAACCTGGATAGTACTCCGCCTCCTGTGCCATTCGCAGATAAAAGCGTATCCTCTGGAACGACGTCAGGCAATGTTATGCCAATTTGTCCCCCGCTTCAACCACCACCTCTACCACCAGTAAGTTTTGATTCTTTTCCTTCGCTTTTCGGTGATTCGCTAAATACCAGTGGTAATACTTCATTGAAACCACGGATCTCGGTACCAACTTCTGGTGATAATAGTTTTGTGAAATCGTCAGCACCAGTGGTTGGAAGTTCTTCTGGTATTGTAAAAGACTCACAGGACCAACATTCGGTTGTTTCTCGGGAGAGAGATTTTGAGACTCGTCCTAGGATTGACAGTTTAAGATTAGAAGGAACTACCCAAAAGTTGAATGACCATATGACTGCAAGACTAGATAGTGCATCGTCTGCTGTGCCATTATCTGGAACAAGTGTACCATCTTCCACTCCTCCCAGCAATGTTATGGCAGTTTGTCCCCCTCCTCCACCCCCACCGCTACTACCCCCACCTCAGCAACGTTTTAATCCTCCTCCAGCAGTGAATATTGCTTCAATAGATTTTTCAAAGCCACCACCAAACTTTGCCAATGCTTTTCCACCAAGACCAAGCTTTGGTAGTAGTCAGCCAACTTTTCATCCCAGCTTCTTCTCTAGGCCACCTCCAGTACCTGACTTCTCTCCTTACTCCACGAATTTGTGTCCTCCTCCTTCCATGTTAAATATGACACAGCCACCTCCTAGGCTGCCGCCACTTCGACAGCCTCACCAACACTTACCACCTTCAACCCAATACTCTAATCCTTCTCAAAGTCCTGCTACTTCTGTTGAATCCACAGTGTCTTTTCCTAGTGCAGCTCAAAGTAATGTTAACCCAACGCCCTTGACTCCTACAACAACTTCGCAGAACTTGGTGACGACTTACTCCAGTTCTCCTTCTGGCACAACTCCCGAAGAAGCTATAGAAACTGTGAATACATCTAATTCGGGATTTGAAACCGATCCTGACGAAACAGTGACCAATGGCAAAGAAGAACCGAAATCAGAAGGTGCAGCAGAGGAGGATTCATCTGCTGTGGTCGATCCTCAGCCGGCAGTGGAGCCTGAAGTCGTCTCTCCAGCTCAGAAGACTGTTTTGTTGGGAAAGCTTCAAGCTAAGAAACGACTGCTGTCATTTTCTATGGCAAAACAAGGTGGAGGTGCAGCTAAAACGAACGTGAAGGTAGCTAAACCCCCTCCAGCAGAGACTACAGCCAAAGAAAGTGAGGAGGACGAAAAGAAGGAGTTGATAAAGAAGAAACGGAAGAAGGAGGAGAAAAAGATTTTGGCCATTGAAGAAATCATGAGGGAAGAAGAGAAGTTGAAAATCGCTGCTGGAGTGGCAAGAAGCGCTCTGCCTCCCGCATTCAGAGGTGAAACAACACCTACGGAAGGCACTACTCCCAAGGAAGTCAATAGTGAAAAGCAGGGTGAAGATGCGAAGGACAAAACTAAAAGCGATGATAAGGGTAGTAAATCGAGTCCTGATGATGATGGAGAAGCTGAAGCTCGTAAGAAAAGTGAAAAGAATAAAGAATATGGAAAGGACAGTAAGATAAACAAATACAAAGATAAATACGAGAAGAAGGATACTGACAGGCAGAATGACCGAGGCAGAAGAGATGACAAGTACAGGCGAGACTATGGTAGCAAAAAGTATTATGATGATGATAGAAGAGGTAGGAAAGAGAATTCGTCATACGACTATGATGATGATGACTCCAGAACCAGTTCCAGAAGCTCTATGAAAAGGAAAGATAAGCGAAGGCGAAGTCCTTCGTGGGACTGAGCACACGATCGTGATAATTGTTTGAACATGAACGTTCATTTGCTTCAGTCGTAGTGCCTTACGAACGACGAATGAGAAACTTTATTTCTTCTGATTCTGTGTGTTCAAAACGTTAAAGCTACCTTTGCCAGTAGAGTGGTTGCAAGGGGGAAAAAATTTCTTGTTTGTTAAAGTGTGAAACCTGTCTTTGAAGCTATATTTGAATCCCTGACTTCGAATGTGTCCACGTTATTCGTTCTGGATGTTCGTAGATCCACACAAATTCCGTGATTGTGTGATCTGTAAGGTTATTATAATCTACTGTAATAGATAGTACCAGTTCTAAAGACAGTACGTACAAGTAAATACGTATATGGAGATCGATTTTAGTTACGGTAAGTCTTGGCTAGATATTTTTTTCTTTATCATTGTCGCCTTAATTGTTACAGTCTTTTCCATATTTAATTTTCAATATATATATTGCACCATTATATGGGTTAGTACTCAAAATTTGCTTTAATCCATCCATCTGTTGTTTTGTTTATTTGCGTGATCACATCAAATGTCCGTCCGCCTCTTGTCCTGCATACCATAATGTTGAAATCAGTATTGTTTTTATCATCAGATACTGATAACATTGAGATTATTTCAATTGTTTGCATATGGTTATGTCTTTACTTGTTTAGAACTTGCGGTAACTCCTCAGTGAGAAATTTCTCAACTTTTAAATAGCGTAGCAAGGCAAACTTATCCAGTGTAGCGAGGCTTTTTTTTTGTTTCGAAATTGAACAATGTTAACTTTGAATTGAATTCTAGTTATGGCCTTGAGGCATCTTTCTTTTAGGCCATCAGGAGCATTTTTCTGTTGTTCCCAGTAGTAGATTATTTTCGAGGTGCTAGCGTCGCGTATCTATGAAGGAACAACGATAACCAATCATTGGACTGTTCATAAGAGGCAATCCAAGTCTAGGAGTAGATGATTGATTAACTTTATGGAATGTTCTAGGTTTTCCCCACCCCGACAGTGATTGAGGTGTCTGGTCGGTGGAGAATTGGCTGTCATTACATACACGAAAAGTTGAGGCGTTTATTTTTACGATATCAGTTCGGTAGGTTTTAAAAAATCGTTGATGTTGACTGACAGAATGAATAAATTCGAAGGATCTATGACACTTGTGTTTTTACTGCAAGGATATAAATGGATTGACCTGTGAGCTGGTACTTGGAAATGAGTGGGAGGCCAGTATTAGCATAGACTATACAAAATATCGACTTATATCGCCTACCTATTTTCGTGTGCGCTAATGACCACGTGATTTTGAACCTTGCTGTCTCTAGCAACTAAAGTTAGTCGGTGGTTCTTGTCAGTAGTGACCCCTAACGACAAGGTACAAAATCACGTGTTAGCGCAGAAGAAAATAAGTAGGCGGTATATAAGTGTATTATATTATTGGATGATCTAATGTGACGCACTTCTGCAGGTGACTTCACCAAAAACGCCAACGAAGCTTCTGAATTCCATGTGAGCAATACTCCCGATTCTGTAAGAGTGAATTGCTGTAGTGGAGTTTCATCGTTAATGGATCTCTTTTTGTAGTTGAACGTTGAAATCTATTACTTCATTTTCAATTGTTTGTATTGTTTCTGATGTGTAGGATACGGATGTTTCAATCTGGGAACTTGAACAAGGATGTAGAAAAAATCGGGGTTAATAAGGTCTTTTAGTAGAGTACGCTAAAGACATTAAAAGAAAAAATCAATCCTGTCCTATATCTGGAGTTGTCCACTCATGAATTTGCTTCTACATTTCCCGTCTTTATTAAAGACGTTACATTTCTATAAGTTCGTTTCCTATTTCTAGGATGATCATATAGTGTCTCCATCTACATAATACGTTATGTGTGTGTGTTGTTGGTCTTTCTTTTCGTAGGTATTTTATTTATTTAACGCTGCCCGCAATGCAGACCATTATAGAAGCGTTTCCGCGGGCTAGCGAATAAAAATTTGCACCATAATTGATTGTAACTACTCTATATAAGTTGAAACTCGGAGATAAATCCATACTCCGTACTAATACTTCACGAACGTGTAACAGCCGGAGATATCACATGTGAATTTGAATTTTTATTTATGATCTTCAGGCATCTGAGACTCAGACCGAAATGTCACGTTGGGGCATCCGTTTGAAAATGCAAGCATGGAAGGGGGAAAAAAAGTACAACTGTGAAATGATGTAAAATCTTGTTGTATACAGTACAGTGTTAACTTTCTGGCAATACAGACAAATTTGAACGAAGTAGTCTGTTGTTTTTACACACACCGCCAAGTCGGCAGGAAAAAAAAATGCTGGGCTCTTTGTTCCGACCATGATTTAGAATTCATTCTTACTATTATTATGTAGTATTTAGTTCTGATCAGGAGATATTTTTGGTTGAAAAACCTCAAACTCCGCATAATACCATTCGACCATTACGTAGTCTTCATTTTGACCGTTATTTAGTATTTAGTTCTCATCAAGGAGACTTCTTGGTTGAAAAAAGAGCAAACGTCAAACTCCGCATAATACTATTCGGTATGGTCGGAACTTAATTAAATTTTGTATCGACCATTACGTAGGCTTCATTTTGACCGTTACTTAGTATTTAGTACTGATCAAGGGACTGTCTTTGCAGAAACGAACTCCGTGTATAGCAAGTAGCCTCTGGAGCATGGTCGGAATTGGACGCATATTTTTTTTTACAAACATGCACGTTTGCAAAGGAATAAGGAAGTTCATACCAGATTAACATGTGAACATTTCTGTTCCGTATATGTTGATTCCATTTTCCACAAATACCTTGCATGTGTGTATAACTTTGAAAATGACCAGAGAAACTGATGGCTGAACTGGCGGGGAATCACCCCCCCCCCCCAGATGGTTGCTCTTCCAAGGAAGTTACCAGAAAAATGATCAAATTCTGAGTGTATGGTGAGGTACTTCTAGACCTCAGCAGCACCCGGTAACGGTGAGACCGGTGTTCGTTTGGGTACCAGTACAGTAACCGATCTTTGTGAGCGTTTTTTTTTTAGCTTTTTTTTTGTGTGTGTGTGTGTGTGTGTGTGTGTGTGTATACTACGAAGGATCCAATAAAACTGGGTTGTTCATACTTAACATGACATTAAGTTCCGAGGGATCTTATTGAAAAAGAAACCGATACCCCTCTCCCAGAGTAAATACTAACTTCACGAAAAAAAAAATGAAACATTCCACTTTTTCATTTTACGTATCTGGCCACACTGTTCTTTCGCGGTTATACTTCGCCTAACGCATCCTTTATTTCACAGTTTTCTTTTTCTTCTTTCCCGTTTTGCCATGTCTAATCCCTCGGAAGATTTCCTTCGGAATCAATAAGACCAAAATTCGCAGTTGCTAGTTGATGCTGTTGTTGTTTTGTTTTTGTTTTATCAATATTTTTGGAGGTTTAGTGACAAAGTATAATAAACTCATTCTATTTGTTATTATCTTCGTTTGTAGGATACCCAAATCATTATTAAGAACAGTAAAAGTGCTCTCGTATATATATATATATATATCTCGCTTTAAAGTGACCACTCGTGAGTTATGATTTATCAAGTGAAACCAATGATGATATGTGAAACTTTTTTTTTTTTTTTTTAGTAATCCTTTGACCTTTTGTGCTGTCAATGTTAAAATTGTACTTATATAAATTGATCCATGAATTATGAATTCAGCAAGGAAATTTGCAATGTACAAAATTAAATATAGTGAAGTGAGTGTGCATAATAATAATAATAATAAAAAAGTTAGTGCTGTAAAAATGTGACAACGTAATATTTTAAAATATTCCGTAGATTTCTGTACAATAAAAACTCCAAAAGTTGTTGTTGATTTTTTTTTTTAACTTCGTGTCGGCAAATGGACCAGTTTGGTATGTTTGATTCTAGTATGAAAGAGAAACACATCAAATATTTTCTTTCACATACAGAGATGACAACTGTCATGTTCCTATTCGAACAATTGTGTTGTGTCAAGTTGGTCTCTCTCTCTCTCTCTCTCTGTGCTTGTGAATGAACTTACGGAAACGCAATAGAAGTGCAGTGTATGTTACTGACGTTATGGACAGGTTTCACGGAATTTGAATTTAGTTGTTTTCTCCTTCCTCCCGTTAGGTCTTCATGTATAGGGAGTTTAAAAAAAAGCATGACTGTAACATTCAATCCATGTAAAAGTGCTTCAATATCAAATTCAACATTGTTTTCGTGTATCATTCCATTTTGCAACTCTACAAAACTGTATTTATTGTGTCTTTTTTGTTATTATAATAGTACACTGATGATCTATCTTCTTTTGTATTATATGAAAAGACTTGTAATATAGACTGTATTATAGTTGTTTTTCAATGGTTGGTTTTAATACAGCGCAGTATATTATTTGTGAATAATAATAATTTATTGTACCCCTGTTTATTATTGTTTGCAGATAGCATTCTTATTTTTTTGGCAGTAACACGTGATTAGTAGCGGTAGAGCGAGTTAAATTAGTTCTTCCTAAATATCGAGGGACCTCAAACGGGTTTCCTTTCCATTTTCTGACCCAGCTATTGAGTGAGAACAGTTAAGACCATGAAATATTTTGTAGGCAGATTTTCCCACAAGTTTTAGGCGTAAAATGCGCTTTGAAAACTTATGTGCGTGAAATAGTTCCGTTGGCTTTATTACTGACTGTTATTAGAAAACCTGATATCCAGTCAGGTGTAGCTGGCAGGATGGTGTAGGGGTAACGTGCTTTATCCAGTCAAGTGTGTTGTATTGAAGATGATTCTAATCTACGAATCAGCTGTAGAGAGTCGAGTGGGCTCGAACTAGTGATGGGGACTATCGAATAAACATTCTTGAGCGCAAAAGAACTACCGAGTGCTTTTATTCTATAGTCGAAGAGTTTCCTTTCTAAGCTTTGTTTTGCTCGTAATATGGCCCGTGAGGTGAGGAAACTTGTGTCAGAATTTACATTGCTGTTGGCAGCAATAGTACAGTCATGGAAAAAGGTATTCCGGGAACATATCATTTAGTTTTTTTTATTTAACTTACATTTATGGCCTAAATAGGCACCTATGACATGAGACTATAGCTTGCAGTCCCTCAGATATGTCATGCGTACGTGAGAGTCTGGCTCATCAATTTAAAAAGAAAAGCAAATGCTATGTTCCCGCATTACCTTTTTCCATGACTGTACAAAGAAACCTTGCTAGGAGAGGGAAGAGCGAGTATTGAAAATGTTAAAATTGCCGGTAACATTTTAAGATGAAAAATAAGTTGCGTACAGTGACCCAAAGATTTTATGCTCGTGAGCTCTGAATGTCATTTAATTATTATTATTTGCTTAAACTCCAAATACACCACAGATGCCGTTTTACATTGGCGATAAAAACAAAGGGAAGAAATCAACCCTGGTCTTATTCAAGGTATCATTCTGGCCTTTACCTGGTGCGAATCAAAGACCTTGCGAATGCGAAGCCTATCATCTGCCATCTGAGCTATGGCCGTTGAGCCTTCCTTTGGTTTACGAAATAATGCTAACTTAATGCATAAAATCTTGTCATTATATTGATTTTATTGGAATCATATATACCATTTTCTAACCACGCTCAAGAATATTCATTTCTAAATATGTCGTAGATATTTCATGATACCTAAGTCAGACCGAGGGCATACCCGATTTCACTGTCACAGTAAACGAATGCCTTAAACCGCATCCCATTAAAAATACATATAAAACGGAGACTGACTGAATGAAGCGTCCAAATGATGTAAAGGCCAAGGTTGCGGTTGTTAAGGTATATATAAAGTACATATAGGAAAAAGCTGAATAGGCAATATAATAGGTGACATTTTAATAGAAAGTAAAGGATTTGTACTTACGTAATGTCTTGACGAAAATCACGTACACAACACTATAATAAAGTCACTTATAATTTTCGGATTCGTCCGTCACCAGTAGTAGGCAATAAAGGAGCTCGCTTAACACACGTTCCCAATGTAAAGTCGTGCGTGGTATAAGATGGTAAAAAGGTAAAAAAAAAGGATCCTTACATTGGACAATACTAAGACAAGTGTACAGGAACTTCACAAACACAATAGAAAAGCGGCAACATTTCGCAAAAGCGTTTTCACATGGGGAAAAAAAAAAGAGGACAGAGTGGACTAGTGAAGGACTTGGGTAAAGACTCCATGTTGCAAACAAATGCTGGGTAACAGTGTGGCCAGGCTATGGAGGTGGAAAAATGACTAGGTGGGTAGGAGAAAAACACCAAATGGAGAAGAAAGTGCGGAAGTTATTACTAGGAGTAGGTAAAGTACTTTGTAAAGGAGTAAGAATCAGAGGGGATAGGGAAATAATAATAAAAATAATGAAGAGGAAAAGGGAGAAAGAAACAATATTGAATAATAGAACAGAAGTGCAACTAGAGACGGAACCAAGAGAATGGAAGAAAAAGACGACACTGCGCTACAGGGGTTACAGGCAGTTGAGGTTGGGTTCGTGGTTGGCGGAAAGGATAGAGATGTACGTCTGCTCCCATCTCTTTCTAACTGTGGTAGGTGAGTCAGGGTTCAGGACTTTCTGGATGCTGACTCGAAAGGTTTCGTCAAAGGTGTGTTCAGGTATGGGGAGGTGCGGAAGTTGTGATTTGGACGAGTAGCGATGCTTGTTGAAGCAGATAGTTAGAGGTGTTTGGGTTTAGCCAACCTAGAAGGCGGATCATAGGTTGCAGAGCAGGAGATAAATGAGGTTGGAAGATATACAACTGCCAGAGTGTCGGAAAGAGTACGCCTTGTGAGTGACAGGATGTTCGAAGGTCAGACTGGGATCAAAAATAGGACATGTT
>JAGDQP010028440.1:0-24145 GCA_022664845.1 Lepisma saccharinum | reverse complement strand
TCTTATATAGTACAATCACTTTATTTGTTGCAATTATCTACGTGTCTGAAAAAAATCTTAATTCCCTATTCTTTTAACAGTTCATTCCTCCACATGTCTTCAAAACATAAATATGAAATTTGTCCTTGTATTAATGCTGTACAATATTTATTTGTATATATTGTATTTGTATATACATTTTTATTGGTATATACTTCGACGAAATATTAGTACTTGATGTTTACACACATGTCAATGGAATGGAATTTTCTTTTTCAGCTTGCAAATAATATTAAACATCTTTTCCTGTGGGTCAATATATCCCTGCACGTGCTTCTATGAATTACAAAAGCAAAAGTTTAAGGACGTTATATTTGTCTGAAATCAGTCACCTTTAGATACTGTTGGGTTGAGGGTATGAGTGTACTTATAATTTGCCATAATTATAATAGAAACGATATACTTTTGAGTGTTATGTTAACAAACAAACATACTGGTGGGTCAAATAAAAATTGTATATAGATAGATAGATAGATAGATAGATAGATAGATAGATAGATAGATAGATAGATAGATAGATAGATAGATAGATGTTTGGGTCATTTTCAAATTTCTTGTACATTTCGTCTAAAATGAGTCGAGGAAAATACTTACTTAATTTTTGTACTTCTTACTCAAGATATGCTCTACAACATGTAATCTTTACAAATAAAGAAATGTTTTCAGTTTACGTAAACGTATAGCGTTTTTTGACAATTTTTTCGACGTAGTTTCCAGAAAAACTACACTCTGTTACCTTTCTATGGTCCTCGCAAATATCTACTCTAAGATGTATGGAAACATCCTTTTTATTTTTTACATAAATAAAAACTGACAAAAAAAATCCTTCATATATTATAGCCATTGAAATACATTTATAAATGTTTAAATTAGTCTAAGCACTTCAATTTCCACTCTGTTACCGATTTGTTATTAAAAAGTTGTTGTAATTATTTTAAACTTTAAGAAATTTGGAAATAATATTCTTCGGTATACAGCGCTTTATTTGCTGACATTTTTTATACAAAAATGTTAAATATGTTTATTATGTTTTCTTTTTTCTAAAATGTACGCATACAACTATTTCAGGTAACAGCGTGGACGCAAGAGTAACAGAGTGGAATGTTATTAATTGCAAGCGCATTTGAAATTTAGGACAAGGTCTCTTTTACATTAAATTTCAATTTTCAACTCAGACATATTATTGTATTGTTCACTTACGATGTTACATTTGCAGATGTATGAAAGACTTAGGTTGACTTACAATTGGGCGGTTTGGCATACAAGTGATGTAAATTTGAAAAAAAAACGAAAATAGACTAACACTATTTTCCAACACTAGGCAGTTTGGTCTATAAAATCGCCAAATGGTGTGGGTACCAGTTCAGTAGTTTGTTCACAAAATGCGTTTAATATTATTCCACTGAAGGGAATGACTGAATAGCTTGGTGATCAAGTGTTGTACGTCCAATGTCCACCATTCTGACACACACAGCCACGCCGTATAACCGTACATTGGCTTTTGTTCTTATTCCAGTAATGTGTAATGTAAACTCTTGTGAAACCTTAGTCAGGATGGCTAACATGAGTTGGGCTCGAACCCCCTCCGCCTCCCTAGTTCTGATTCCAAGTCATCAGTCGTAACCACAGGATTGTGGGAGCTGTGTAACTGACGCTATCATTTATAATGTAAGATACACTATGCAGAATAATCTAATTTTATTTCAATGAAACTATCGACACCATACAAAGAATTATGTGTCTCAACCCTTATTTCTGTGTTTAGTGTGTGCATTTGCGTGCGTCTGTGTCCGACATAGTAGTGAATTGTGTTATGAGTGCCTTAGCACATGTACACATTTTGTTACTTTGATAATGTAAGTGTATGTAACATATTTCATTATTACTATCATGGTTGAGTGAAATTTTTAGCGTTAATAATGTAACAATGGAAAAGAATGCATTGTAAAAAAACTTAATAAACTAAAAGTGTTGGTGAAGGAGTAACAGAGAGAGGTGAAGAGAACCCAGAAAAAGGACACAAAGAATGTCATTTGTTTTCGGAACTGAAATAATCTATGAAACAATACTAATTAATACCTGATGAAGCAAAACTGACAATAAAAGAACAAACGTCAAAAAATCAAGTTGTTTCGCAGTTCATGTAATTAATTCGCAATAATTTGAACAGACTTTTGACAGCAGAGAAAATTCCTGCTTTTTTAATTTTTTTGCTTTATTCACAAGTTGATTTTGTTCATATTTCAGTTTTGCTTTCGTTCTTGAAACAATGATGCCTTATCACCACTAGTGTTTAACTTTGCATTATTAATATGCGATTCTAAAAATAAAAGAAGACAAAAAGAGACTAACGTTGAATAGCTTAAACCAATTGTTCGTATACGTGGATGATGTAGATTTAATAGGGGACGATATAAATGTGTTTCAAAGTAACGGACTAACGGCGAGTCCTAGTAGAAGCTTGGAATGAGATAGGTCTACACGTAAAAGGAGAGGAAACAAAATACAAGATAACAAGCCTAAACACAGCATAGATAAATAACAATTAAGAATGAGATCATAGAAAAAGTAAACAAATTTAAATGCTTAGAAGCATAAATTATGTACTAAGCAAGAACGGGGTCACGGAAGAAATGAAACATCGGTTGGCATCGGGCAACACATTTTTCTATTTATTCCAGAAACTTGTAAGTTCTAGCATCGTGATTGATATCAAGGAAGTTGAAACTGAAAACATGCAGAACGGTTGTTCTGCCGGTAATACTTTACGGCGGCTGACAAACTTGGAGTACGACCCTAGCAGATGAGCTTAGTGTTTGAAAATAAGGTTTGGAGAAAAATGTACGAGCCTTAATGGGATGAGATGACAAGAGAACAGAGGGACTGTGTAATGAAGAACTTCACGAACTGTACGACTTACCCGATGTTGTAAGAATAATTAAATCGCGCCTAGTAAGGCAGACCATGTAGCTCTAACTGGAGAAAAACGAAGACTATATTCTATGTTGGTTGGAAAACCGGATTGAAAGAGACCGTTGGGAAGACCGATATACGTTAGGAGAGCAATATTGGGAGGGATCTTCGAGAAATAGGTGTTTGTGATTAAAACTGTCTTGATCTTGACAAGAATCCTATGGAGAACGTTTGTTACTGAGGCGATGAACTTGGGAGTTCGGTAAGCGATAGAGTTAGTTAGTTGGTTCTTCAACGCACTATTCATTCATAACTGAGCAACTCATGTTCAAATTTAGCTGCAGCCGTAACTTTTTTTCTCCCAGTACCGAAGTCAATAACGTGTATTGTGTTGATTTAACACAGAAAAGTGGTAGTCGCGCTGGGACACCGCATTGTGTTGAATTAACACAGCTATTTTTTACTGTGTACCCATGCAATAATTTTCTGACAAAAAGGATAGAATGAATTTATACACTGTTTCAAACTTTAAACTTGCTCTCCTGTAAAATTGCTATTTTGGACTTACACCACTTGTATGCCAAACCGCCTAATTACAAACATGTTAAAAATATTATTCATCCAATATATTTTAATATACGACAGCAGCTAGACGGAAGAAGTTAGTTTAAGAAACGTCCACAAACTACCTTACTAATATGGTAATGCATTATCATCTAAATGCAACAAATATGTACGTAAAGTATGAATCTGACCTGACGCAGAAACCATCGTTCTCAATGAACAAAAATATTTATATTGATAAAATAACAAAATACAGTTATATTTACATAAATGTAAACTTATTTCGTCAGTGGAAGAATTCTTTCGCTATTGAAGTAGATGTATGTAATTAGTACACTTTTGTGAGTTTATTAAAGTTTAAAATAGCTCACAAGGAGAAGCCGAAACATTAATAATACTAAATCGTATCTGAGAACTTTATCATGTATATTTTGTTTTGTACATTTTAATATTACAGTTCTCGTATGATATTTTACTTTGAAATTTAATAAAATAACAATAAAACATTGATATCTTAAAAATTAAAAAAAAACCTTCTTGGCTGACAGAAATGAAAGACTATTTTATTGTTATTCAAATATTCGTAACATTAACATTGCAACCTACCCTGTTAATATGTAAATGTTTTATATGTTGGACCAGTTTTTGTAAGGCTTGCCGAGATTTCTTCATAACAATTTCGTAAAATGATAAAATTATTTTTAAGATGATATTTCACTCTACAGTTGTAACGCATATTTATCATGAAAGATCAGCTCTGTTACTCACAGTCCACTATGTTCCGTCACAAGAACGTTGCCGAGCGGAAAGTAACAGAGAGGAGAAAAACATATTAAAGTAACACGAGACAAAGATATTGAACTCGTGTTTCCAAGAAATTTTCAAATTCTTAAGTGATCGCGGAATGACAAATCACAAGTAAATTATAAGCGACACTACTATTATTATAATGTAACAGAGTAGATGATCGACAAGTGCTCTGACTTTACGTTGAACTGTATCTTCGTACTGGAAACAAAATCATCTTTACACAATGCAGTTGTCCATATTGTCACCTTCTTTTTTCCATGATACTCGAGTCGAACAATATTGCCAGGACGAATTTGAAATATGTGTGAACTAATAAGCGTAACAGAGGAGAAAGTAACAGAGTAGAAATTTTACAGGGACATTGAAACGCAATTTATAATTTAACTATAAAAAAAGATTCTGGTTTTGTAAGCATTTCTATTCTGAAGACTTACGTTTTCGCAATCATAAAAAAGCATTCGTTTGAAGATTTTTCTGTTTCTCGTAAAAAAAATAATAAAAAAAATCACTATAATTATGAACCCTCCTGTAGCTAGAGACACGGGATTTACACACTTTTGGTGCAATTAAAATATTATTATGAGAAAAATATATAAGAATTTCTGGTGTTGCGATATTCATCAATGACTCCGGTGTTTTGTTTTTACGATATTTCCAGTTTATCTATCTTGAGTTAAAGGCCGTTAAAGTCCAGGGACATCAAATGTACAAAGAAATTTGAAAATGGCCCATATATGTATTCTGCCATGATTAGAATGTCAAAGTATCTGCACCTGCAATTTTTAGTCACTCGAGAACAATTGATTTGGGAGTATCGATGATACAAAAATCAGATTTTGTGTGTTCAGAGCGATAAAAGATGTGGATATATCATTATGTTTATAAATTACTCAAAGAAATGGAGAGAAATGGAATGGAAGAGTGAATACTGGGTGGAAGGAGCTATATTTTGGATGGTATGTTCAACATGGCCGTCATGTTGAATCTCGGTTGATTTTGTTAAATAGGATTGTGGGCTAGAATTTGTGTTTTTGAAGTCTGTTTTGCAGTAAATCTATTATTTTTGGAGATAAGAATGATAATGTGGTTCTACTTTAGTATAGTGTAAATTGCTTCAATAGCCTGCAAACACCCATTTCTTTTTGAAATAACGAAGGAAATGAAAACCAAATACTTGCAAATTGTTTCTGATAAAGTTAATTTTATGGGCGGTAACAGAATTGTTTCAGGGTATAGTGCACTACCAATATGAATGACTAGCATCATGACCGCCATCTTGAACTAGTATGTCACACCTAAAAAATCAAGGTTAAAAAACTACGGTCTTAGGAACCCATACACATCCTAAACGGCTGAAGCTAGAAAAACGAAATTTTGTGTGAAGGTATATCATCACTAGTAGGTTAAGAAAATATTACAAAATGTTGAGAAAGTCAAGGACTGGAGATAGAAAAACGAAATTTGGTAAGACAGACATAATCACTAGTAGGTTACGAAAATATTACAAAATGTATCCAAAGACACCATCTTAGATCCAAAATGCGGACCCCAAAAATTCATTTTCAGCACCGTTTGAGCTAGAGATACGAAATTTGGCATCAAGAGTAATTTAGGAAAATATCAAAATATTTCGAAAAAGTCGCCATTTTGGATTCAAAATGGCCGCCCAAAACCATTTTCCTCACCGTTCGAGCTACAGAAATGAAATTTGATATGAAGTTGTACCATCACGAGTTGATCACGACAATGTAGGGAAATGTTAAAAAAAGTCACCATCTTTAATCCAAAATAGCCGCCTAAAAACCAATTTTCAAGCCATTGAAGCTAAAGAAACGAAATTTGATATGTAGGTGTACCATCACGAGTATTTTACAATAAATGGGTCAAACTTACCTTATGGAGGCGCAGCTCCCCGGGAGTTTATGGGGACAGATCTCCGCCAAGGTAGCGCAATCCCCATTCTTTCCTCCGATGTGTCGTTCATCTTCCAGTACTATGGTACTTTGAGTACGTAGTTTCAGCCTACTAAAAAGAACGTATTTTTTCCGGTGTCGAGCTATACTCCTCTTTTACACAGCTTAAGAAATAAAATCAAAGTATGCGAGAGCGAGGCGATGAGGAGCGGTGGGTTGAAGTGGTCCAGCACGATATTACTCACGTCATACACACCAGTCAATGACGCAATCCCACTCATACAACTACAGTTGTGCATAGCGTCACAGCAACAAGAAAGCTGTTTATTGTGAGAGAAGAAGGAAAATTCTGTTTGCGAAGAATGTACTGTAAATCTGTAATCTACAGAGAATTGAATGATATGCATTGCGTCGTTTCAACAACTACCTATTGTGGTAATGATAAGTATCTCATGTCAGTGCAATTATAGGTAAACCGAAAGGAGTAATAGTTAAAATGAATAGTAATACAAATGCGTTGGGACAGAAAGGAAGAAGGACGGAGTGTGGAAGTTTTTGTGTAGAGCAGGAGTAAACTTTTTTATCAGCGGGCCAAATAGTCTAAGTAAAAAGGGCGAGAGGGCTGCATTAAAAAGGACCAACTTAAAAGTAATAAAGTAATATAGTAGGCTAATAATTATCTGTAATATTTTGAATATTTTAAAATAATGACTGTGTTACTTGTCTTCCAAATTATTTCTTTTAAAATCAATGCAGAATATAGTAATTTTGGTCCGTACGTTGGAGACCCTGCTATAAAGCAATCGGTACTACAATAATTGTTAAAAATTAATTATCATGACTTTTGTAACATTATCACATAGCTTCGTATAGTACTTGTGTTGCAATATGCAGATGGGACATTAAAGGAAAACAGCTTTCTCAAACGTATGTTTTCGAACGGGGCTTTTCCATTATGGTATACATATGGACCTTTGTGCTTGACCTATGGAGTTCAAAGGACCACTTACAGCGTTTATTTTTATTTTTTAATCAGTGTTCAGATATTACTTTGATCACGAAACTGTGGTCATTGATGATCAAAAGTTTGTGCTTTATAACGGATGATTTTTTAACCTCAACCCGTCACTAGAACAAAAATTGTCTCAACATTGCTTAAGGTATCCTCCTCGGCCCGCTCTCCCCTACAATATTAAACATTTTTCGAAACATTCATGGAAGAAGTTAGCAAACCATTGCTGTCTGGACAGTTTCAGTAACCTTCAAGTAAAAGCAAAAGCAGGCATCAATTACAGGAACGTAACACCACACGCAGATTTAGAAACATAAAACGAACATAGAGAAAATACCTTACGCAGAAAATTCAAGAGATAGAGGAAAACGGTAAGACAAATAATATACGAGATCTATATAAAGGGGTAAACTCGTTAAGAAAAAGTTACCAGCCAAGATTAGGGATGATTAGAAACGAACGCAGAGATATTCGGGCAGATCCGACTAAAATTCTTGATGTATGGAAACCCGGCGTCGGGAAGTGGTGCCCCAGCCATCGTCCAGTAAGTTTTACTGGCTGAAATCAGGCCTGGCAGCTGCCAACGTCGTTGCTACCCATGAGAAGTCCCACAGCAGGGCCAGAGTTGTTTCTTTGTTGAGAATAAGTTACTTCCCAATTGCGTAGGAGAATAGCGAGCTCATCGCAGGTCTACGGATCACAACGTGATGCAAATACATCACATATAACCCGAGCAGCAGACCATCGCTGCTCGTAATGGCGTAGGGTAGCGTTCAGCAAACTGTTTTCAAGTGCGGACCAGCTTTATTAGTTGGGAGGTTCAACGGACCACTCTGCGCCTGCCCAAGTACAGGCCTCGAGTACCTGGCGTAGGGAATTGGCGACCCCATCTTCCAGCCGGCTTTTGCTGGCTGCAACCAGCCCTAGCAGCTAAAACATCCACGCTGCTCGAAAGGAGGACCAACAGAGAGGATTTCATTTCATTTCATTTTACTTTATTTTTCACCCACTGCTTCATCATTACTCCATCTCCTCTTCTGTTGCGACTCACACCTCCAAGTAATGAAAAAGGATGTGTTACGGATGTATTTTATTTGCATTGATGCTGGTCCCTGGGGTCAGGGGATGGGGAAAGGGGGTGGAACCATTGCCTAGTTCTTAACGACAGATTTTGGAAGGTCTAGCTCGTTGAGGCTGGGAAATGCGCAGGTGCAGCGTTAGGGAGCTACCCCGACCTTTGGTCTTGCCAACACTTTGGGGGAGTGAGTGTCCCAAGTATCCATCAATCGGGAGTGCAAGTAATTTCGACGCCAAACCATTTGACTTCGCCTCAATTTCCAGCTTGCTGACAAGGGTAGGACCCGGGAGCCTCGTTGGCTCCTTCGAACGAAGACGTAGAAGTGTGGGCATTACGGCCTTTATTCACCATGGCTCCACCACATCCTAACAACAAGTCGCCTTCGCGGACAGACAAGGAGAAAAAGAACAAGAGACAGAATGAAGAGAAAGTCACTGAAGATAATAGTAAGAAGGCGCATCTAGTTAGCAAATCAACCAGTGACAACGTAGAGAATAAAGCAGTAGAGAAACAGACAAGTATCGTACTGGATATTACACAATATCTTGTGATTAAAGTAAAGAAAGAAGCAGAAAATCTAAGTGGTTTGAAGGGGTTATACAAAAACACCTTAATTGCAGGCGAGCTTCAGCATGTTAAAAAGCTTCGCAACGGCACCTTGCTAGTGGAGACGTCTAATAATAAACAAAGAGCTAATCTCCTGAAAATGAAGTCCCTCGGACCCTTCGAAGTTCAAGTTGAACCACACCGTCAACTGAATTATAGTCAGGGCGTAATATCTTGTTGGGACCTCAAAGAAGCCCCTGAAGAGATGGTTATTAATGAACTCGCCAACCAAGGCGTTGCTAATGTTAGACGAAATAAAACAAGAAAGAGTGGTGAACTCCAACCCACGGGGTCTCTGATTTTGACGTTTACCATGTCACAGCTTCCTAATATGATGGATGCTTTCTACTTACTGCTTGTCTGTTCGTCCTTATATACCTAGTTCGCTCCGCTGTTTTAAATGTCAGCACTATGGACACCAGCACGTAATGTAACGTGATCTCTGCTGTATGTGCAATTTGTGGTACCAGTAGCCATGGTGCGGATCCTTGCACCTCACTGAAACCTCAGTGTGTTAATTGCAAGGGTGAACACACAGCCTGCTCGCGTAACTACCCAATTTTTCAGGAGGAAAAACTAGTTCGGAAGCTGATGGTTCTCTTGCAAATCTCTGGTAAAATGTCGAGTAAGAGAGTCTCAGCGCAACCTTACATCTCGTACGTGTTCAACATTAGCAGCAAGAACACAAGTTAAAACTGTATCAGTTGGCACCCAGACAGTTAATGTGTCAACGCAAACAGAGTCTGATGTACCTCTAGACCCTCCGATGCCTCCCAGAGGCTCAGAGACTATTCGGAATGTGGCGACACAGATTCAGGGACAAAAGACACCTGTGCAGATTTCTAGAACTCCACGGGCTAAGAGTACTTTTAGTCGCAATAAAGTCTGAAAATTAGCACGAACTTCGCCTCTCGCGACAAGCGTTAATCATCTGACAAATGATTTAGCTGCTCAATTAGCTCAGGAAGAGTCTCCACATACTATTGATCAACCACATACTATTGACCTCAGACATAATTGAGGACAATCTGATGAATACGGATTTTAATCTCGTAGAAAGGAAAGGGAAATCCAGATATAAAAGTAAACTTAGACGGTAATATTTTTCTTGATCTTAATCCTATGTTTTGCAGAGAGTTTTTATGATCTACGTCTATTTGATATGATTATGCCCCTTAGTTGTTATGTTTTATGCTGTATTATTGTTTTATCTTGTGAAGTCACTACAGTCTTCCTGTTTTTAACTTGTTATGCTAAAGACTCTATACATCTTTAGTTTTTATTAATTCGTTGTACCGGCCATTTACACCAGTAGGCTGTTTCTGAAGACCTTTTATATCTCCAACTTATGATTTTACTACTTTAATTAATTAACAGCTAAGTTTGACAGAAGTCATAGTGCTGTTACCGCCCATAAAATTCATTTTATCTTATCATGATGTATGGAAAAGTTATTTCGACAAGCTTCTTAATGTACATACCGGAAAACAAACGGAGGAATTTTAAATCCATACCAAAGAACCGTAGATACCCGAACCTAGCGAGATTGAGGACGAGATTTTGATAGAAAAATTGAAAAATTTCAAATCACCAGTGATTGACAACATCCCAGCTGGATTAAATAAAGAGGGAGGAATGGCACTAATCAAGGTACTACATAAATTGATCTGACTGTAATAATTACCCCAGAATCTCATTACTTCCAACATGCTATAAAGTGTTAAGTAATATCCTCCTAACACGCCTCAGTATATACGACACGTAGATGAAATAATTGGAGATCACCAATGTGGATTTAGAAAAAAAAATAGATCTACGTTGAATCAGATTTTTGCCTTGAGACAAGTATTAGAGAAGAAGTGGGAACACAATGTTCATAGATTTTAAGAACCAGTTGTTCATAAATTTTAAGAGAGCACATGTCTATCAAAAGAGAAAAACTATACAATATCCTGGTGTAATTTGGAATTCGGAAAAAAACTTGTTCAGCTAATAATGATGTGTCTCAGCGACTTCATAGGAAGAATAGATTTGAAGGTAATAATATGTCAGATAGTTTCGAGATTCGCAATGAACTGAAGCAGGGTGATGCCTGGTCACTATTACTGTTTAACTTTGCGTTAGAATACGCGATTCTAAAAATAAAAGACAAAAAGGAACTAAATTTGAATGGCTTAAAGCATCTGTTTGTATACGCGGATGATGTAGATTAAATGAAAGACGATATAAATGCACTACAAAGTAACACCGATATTTTGTAGAAGCTTGCGATGAGGTAATTCTAAACTGAACGTAGAGAAAACAAAATACATACTGACAAGCCGAAACACAGAGGATGAAGGAAATAGATGTGTAACTAGGAAGAACGAGGTCACGGAAGAAATAAAAAGTCGCTTAGCATCGGGCAACTCATGTTTCTATTCATTTCAGAAACTGCTAACCTCGCGATTAATATCAAGTAAGCTGAAATTAAGAATATATAGAACGATTATTCTGCTGGTAATATATGACCCTAGTTAGAGAAAGTTGCGAAAGTTAGAGTATGACCCTAGTAGTAGAACATAAATTACGTGTGTTTGAAAATAAGGTTTTGAGAAAGTTATACGGACCAAAACGAGACAAGCTGACCTGAGAATGAAGGAGACTACATAATGAAGAACTCCACAGATTGCATGATTCACCCGACATTATAAGAATAATGAAACCACGAAGGCTAAAATGAGCAGGCTACGTAGCTCGGTTGGGGGAAAACGAAGATTATATTCAATCAAGACTGGTAAACAGGATGTAAAGAGACCGTTGGGAAGACCGATACATCGTTGAGATGACAATATTAGAAGAGATCTTCGAGAGGTAGTGGCTTGATGTTGCCCAGGATAGAATCCAATAGCAAACGTTTGTTATTCCGGCAATGAACTTGCGAGTTCCGTAATCTATAGAATTAGTTAGTTAATATGAAAAGTATGATTTGCTCAATGAATATGAGTTTACTTTGCAAAGTAAATATTAAGCTTTTTAATTTTCATAGGAATTTTATTTTGTGTTGTACAAGTTTCTGCTATATGTTTTCCCAAGATTTTCAAATGTAGTCGTTTAACATGGTTCTTGAAGGTCTCAATTGATTGAATTGGTCTAACCAATATTGATTTCGAAGTCATAAAACCAGTCTCTTCTGTTGTTATTATGAATCAATTGTGACAGCTCGCTTAAGAAACAATGTACAACAGATATCTTTTGTGCAGCCTGCATAAACTATTTCATTTTAAGAAATCAGCATCGAACTTCCTTTTCACAAATGTTTAACGTTTGTGTGAAATTTGTATAGGTATCCAAGCAGAGTTCCTTTAATAACAAAGAAGTCAGACTATATGGAAATGTACCATGTCGTGCGACCGTGAAAACATTGTCATTTTTACATTACGAATAATATTCTATGTTCCCGTTCTCATTTTAAGATATGTTGCAGCATAGCAACCCAGATTCTCAAAAAAAGTACTTAACCCAGATTCTCCTGTGTATTTTATTCATACGTAGGAAGATATGTTTCTCTTTTTGATATAGATGTTTAACTCCTATTAACTGATTACGAAACATTACTATGTTCAATTGTACATGTATTTACAATTAAGTAGGTAAGAAGCAAAGGGATGCAAGTGACATTGATGAATAAATAAAAGTTCGAGTTCACCTTTTAGCACGATTGCGGGTGGCACAAATTATTTGTGTTTTGTACAAAGACATGTTAATGTCCAATGAAACTTTATACAAAGAACGAATATTTTATGTTACATGCATATCGTGTTATATATAAAATGTTAACTCATAGCTTCTTATTCTTCAATGTCATTTAGATTTGTTTACTCTGAACCATTCAGTTTTTTCAACTTTATAATATACTATAGATAATTCGATAGCAAAAGGTGTATTGGTAGTAAAACATTTTTATTGCTTTTAGAATGGTTTCTTTATTCTCGTTACAGTCTATTTTCAATTAAACGGATACTTTTTCCAAGCCTAAGAGTTCTTGGTAAACAATGAGGAAGAATAAAGCAAACGTTTGATGTTGCTTGCTTATGGATTTAACCTGATTTAGCTCTGAGGATATTACGATTCAAAAATCATACTGTAATTCAACGATGATGTCGTTCAACATTTTGTATTTAAAGGGTATAAAATATTGTTATAACAGCATATTCCATGTTTTGCCATGTAATAGTGATTAACGTTTACATTATAGTAATACATAATAGCTCATCCAATCGTCATACGTTGGTTGGTAATATTGTACTGGTGAGGTATACATGAGCTGTAGGAGTAGTCCTATTAATGTCAATACTCCTGAAACAAACATAAATTATTAAATATGATGATAAATATTAAAAGTGCAATTATAATTGTAAATTTTAGACTGGAGAATAAAAGGACGTAGTAGAAACAACTAAAAAGAAATACATCTTATTATAATACTTTCATTAAATATGAATAAATTTTCTTATTATTATTGAATCTAAACTATTTCCTAAATAATTTATTGTACACCTATACGAAAAAATAACAAAAAGGCCTGTTATCATACTGGCTACTGAACATTTTGTTAAAGAAACGGTCTTTTTCAGTAGAAATGGTTGCTTCTTACAAGCTGTTCTGTTGGAGAACAACTATTGTCTTCTTTAGAGAAGGCCTTTCTTTAGAATTGCAATAACGAAACAATTATATGGAATTAAATGATCGTTAATTGAATATAGAGCTTTATTCTTGGCTTACCTGGGTATGGATAAGGGCGCTGTGCGAAATATACTGCATCCAAACATACAGTCCCATATCCCCACTGGCAACACTTCTTTGATCCGGGACATTCTCTATCAGCACGGCAATAATTCACTTTTGTCTTAGGCGATGGAAGATGCCAATTGGGACATGTACCAGATTTCTCTGAAAGAATACAATAAGTTACCATTACGTAAATAATTCAGCTCTGAGCAACTAATTGTAATCCGTAGGTTTATTGAGGAAAGAATATTCTTTGCTCAGGGAAAGTTTGCCCAATATCGCAAACAATCTATAAGAAATAACAACAATAATACCAGACCCGAATCTTCCTATGTTATGTTAAGAACTAAAAAGACAAGTACCTAAGAATGAGTTGTCATAAAGTAAACTGATATTTTTACAGAAAAAAGTACAATCTCGTATATATACATATTCCTTAAAGAATTTAAATTTTGTCATATGTTGGAAAATATAAATATATTTAATGTTATCAGTTTGGTACATCGGTTCGGTAACACAGTTATGTAACGGTAAACTAAACATTTCATTGCTTCAATTTTAGCTAGCTAGAGCATGATGATAAAGAGTATTACTCTAAAAGCTTTTGCTCAATTAAGTTTCCAAACTTAAAACCGTTCCTACGATAACGAGACCCCGGTCTTTAAAAACATACTCGTACATCACATGAGATTGGTTGAACTGATTCAAGGATATATGGTATGATAGTAATGAATATGACCCTCAATGTTTAAATCATAGTACATATTTATTAAACTTACAGTTTTCATGGTAATGGCACTATTATAGAACACATATTCAAGTTTAGCCAATTTAAGCCAAACATCGAATTGATTACTCTCTACGTCATCAGATCAACATGGGTTTCCAGTAGCCACGGAAGGGACCTCTCTTCCCAACGCTCTATCTTGTCTCCGTGGTAGCTTGTTTACCACGGACTTTGTCACAAGCTCCGGTAACGAATCTTAAACCAGTGACTCTCAAAGGGTGTGCCTCGGCACATTATTGTGTCGCAAAATCGCATGACTCTGACATATCCCCAAGTAGTGTTCGGGAGAGTATCACACAATTCTCGAAATACATTTCGCCTAATCGACCCTCTAAGGAATAACAGTACTACCACCTACTGTACTTCTATGTCGCAATATCACACGAGACGGAGCAATGTCTAGTGAGTTCCAAGTCTTTCTCATCTTTGTAGCGACCTCGAGAAAGCTGGTAAATAAGTTTTCTCACTTATTGTGTATATTAGCTTTTTAACTCTGTTTTCAATGGTCTTTCGAAATTTGAACGTTCTTTTTCAGCGAGTTCAATTAATGAGTTTTACAAGATTTATTAATACTTTTAAGATTCATAGTAAGCACAAGATGCAATCAAACTGTTAACAGTTTTAGTGAGTTTTACAGTAATTCATACGTAAATTCTCGTCCTGGCAATTTGTGTTCTAGAATACCAACATATTTTGTGTGTATGTGTGTGTTTTACATTACAATTTTAGACAATTTATGGAAAATCCAATTATATCGTGCGATCCTGCCAAGCTATTTAGCTATGAATAGATCTATCTAAAATAAGAGACTAAGAAAGAGAAAACGTCATTTTATTAGTTTCGTTTCACGTAGAGTCTTTCCACGTCAAGTCATCCAACAGTGGTTGCATCGTTATTTTATATATACTTATACAAATATCTCATACTTTTTAAACGAGTTCCAACATGTCTGAGGATATCAGAACAACTTTTTAAAAAATGTTATGCCCCTATTTCTTCCGAGGCAACCAGGTTTCCAACATGACGATGGAGTTTATTTTTTACTCCCGCAGACATATACAGAAACCTGAATATATATAACAGAAAAGCTAGAGCTGAAACAAAAACCTATGTGTAGCTTCAAAAGTGTACTTTGAGAATGTGGGATATTACCTTTTCTAAAAATGAATTCTTTTCTTCTAAACAGTTAAGCTGGAAAATGAGTGAGAAATTGCATTGGATTTTTAAATCAATTTTGGGGGTGGAGGAGTTGAATACAAGGCTGCATACTTTTGTAATATTTAGACAGTCGAGTGTCTGTCTGCATGCAAAAAATCATGGACTTAAATCACACACCTTTTTTTCTACGAGGTTCAAACATGGTACTTGGCAAAAAAAAAAAAAACTTGATTTCAGGCTTCAATATCTCAGATGGGTGCTCATTAAAAAAATTAAAAAAAAAAAACTTTTTAAAGACATACTTTTCTTAAACAATTTGTATTAAGAAGTAAAAAATAAGTTTGTTTATGCATGGTTAAAAAGAAAAGCATGTACGCGCTCTCAGATACAGTCATGCACAAACAAAATTATTTTTTACTTTTTAGTACGAATTATTTACGAAAAGTATGTTTTTTAAAGGTTTTTATTTTTTTTCGAGTTATTTCGGTGTACGCATACTTTTTCTCATGCTTTCGGACCCGAATCCTAAAGTGTTCTGCAACCAGTCAAATCCAATATCGTTGCTGGCAATATTTATTTTAGGATAAAGAAGTCCATATAAAAATATTAAAATATGCTTTTGTAATATATAAATGTATAGAAATATATGAAAGCAACAACGGAATATTGTATTGCCGCCCGACTTACGTCGATGTGCAAAATTTCATCTTTTTATGATGTCGGGAAATGAGTTAAATAAACGTTACAATATTTGAGGACAACACGAACCATTGTGAACTAAAGAAAAGAATGTAAAAATCTGAAACTTTTTGTTAAAGAAGGTTTATGTGCCCAACTCACAGCAAAAGTTGCAATTTTTATTTCGTAAGTGGTATAGTCAGTGCAAGTGAATTTTCCCCGTCATACTATGCAAATGCATCTTCACGAAAGCCACCATTTTCTTCTGTGAAGCAGTTGAATATAAGTCTGCAATCTTTTGTAATGTTTAGACCTATCAACAGAGTGTCTGTATGCATACAATAATCGTTTCTTTTAATTACATATCTTTTTTCTACGGAGTTCAAACATGGCCCTTCGTCTGATTTCGGGTTTAAATATCTCAGATGGGTCATCATAAAAAAAATTGCTGACATTTGGTGTCAAGAAAACCTTGTTTGTGGTCAGCTCATAGCCAAAACTGCATTTTTTAATTTCTCAGTAGTTTGGTCAGTGCAAGCGGCTTCATATTGCTACACTACTTGAAAGGTGAAATTGTAATTCTCCTGAACTATCTTTTCTTCAACAAACCACTCGGAATTAAAAACTGCAATTTTATTGTGATTTGAGCACAAGCATGCATCCTTGAGACCAAATTTCACAGTTTTTCCTGATTACCCATTTCAGACACTTAGGTCCGAAATCCAACATTTTCCCGCAAAAGGCCATGTTTCAACCCCCGTAAAAAATAAATCTGTGTTATTCAATGCCAGGTTTTTACCATGTTTTTATTAACTAGCTTTCTTGTCTGTGTGTTCGGTACAAATTTTGCAATCGATTTTAAACTAACTTCCCGATGAGCTAGAGACTTGAAACTTTAAATATAGCTCAGAACTAGATGACAATGCAATATTCAATCATTAGATATACGACAGAATAATCCAGTTAACTGTATTTAATTAATTAATAAAATAATTGGAAATTATCCTTAAATGCACCCAACCCCACATCTATTGTGTGAAGTTTGAGTTGTCTATCTCGCAGGGAGTTTAAAATTAATCTATTATACATAAAAAATAATTAAAAAGGATTAAAAAACATAAAAAACATTATTTTTTAAGATGGACTAAAAAGTAAAAAATAATAAATTGAATTAATCTTATGAATCCGAAAATAAAAGCGTGGATGCTCTTGCTTACCTAATCATAATATCTAAGAGCACCCACGCATTTATTTTCCGATTCATCAGATTAATTCAATTTATTACTTTTTAGTCCATCTTTAAAAAGCGTTGTCTTTTTTTAAAAAAAAATCATTTTTAATTATTTATTTTTTGTATACAATCATCGTGTTGGTAGTTCTAAACATCATAAAAGAAATTGCAGCCTTATCTTTAACTCTTTCACAAAGACATGGCCTCTCTGAAAATACCACATTTGCATTTGCATGGTATGACAAAGAAAATCTGCTTGGACTGATCAAACCATTTCGATATAAAAGTTAAATATCTACTGTAAGTTGGACACATAGAAGGTTTCCTTGTCACTAAATTTAAATTCTTTTTCATAAGGACCCATCTGAGATATTTAGGTTCGAAATCTGGCATTTTCCGTTTTAACCTCCCACCCCAAAATATTGGTGTTATTTAGGGCTGAAAATGTTTTCATGCAGACACTCGATTGGTAGGTCTAAATATTAAGAAAAGAATGTAAAAATCTGAAACTTGGTGTCAAAGAAGGTTTATATGTGCCCAACTCACAGCAAAAGTTGCAATTTTTATTTTGTAAGTGGTATAGTCAGTATTATACATAGTGGTATAGTCATTTTATACAATTCGTTACTCATTTTCATAATAATTTTTGTAATAAAATAATTCATTTTGAGAAAAGGTGATCCAACATCTTCAAAGTACACTTCAGAAGCACAGAAAGGTTTTTGATTCAGTTCTCTAGCTCTTCTGGGTTTTAAGATATTCATCAGGTTTCAGTACATGCCTACGGTAGTAAAAAAACGCCATTCGCCATATTGGAAACATTGGTCGCTAGGGGAGAAATGAGAGTTTAACATTTTTTCCAAAGTGCTTCTGGTATCTTCAGATATGTAGGAACCCACATACGAAAAATAATAATAATAAAAAAAAAATCTAAAATGGTGATGCAACCAATTTTTCTAAAATTGGATGGTTTGTCACGGAATGTCCCCGTGAATAGTAAAGCAAACTACTGTAGCTATGTAACTGGACGGGTTTTTTTTTGTATTATATTGAATATTGTGCATGTCTTTTACATTGAGAGCTGTCATTGGATTCAAATGTAATATTTTTACCTGAAGTTACTAAATGCAAGCCTTACTCATTCTTTCTTTGCTCTCAGGCATTTCGCATTCATGCATTTTCTGTAAATCTACTTAATCACATCTTTCCTGTAAACAAATGACCAATTTAAATTTATATTCTTAATTTCATTCATATTAATTCATGTTTTTGGGAAGTGACGAAAACAAACCTAGAATTCGAGATACTAAATTAAACTTACTTGGAACGCACTGAGGAACTGGACAGCATGGAGTCTTGATGTTTTGATGACACTGCACTTTGACTCTTAGGCATTCCATTCCATCACCACAATACACATTGGCACAAGGGTCACGACATTTTTCTGAAACGTACAGTATATATATAATTAAATGTTTTAAACATTTTCTTCTACTTAATATTAATCTAGTCGCATGGACTCATATTCTCTTAATATTATTTCTATAGGTTATTCATGATTGCTAGGTAATGAGTAACTCAGTACTCGTTTATTGTTGCATTGTTAACATATTATTACACTCACATTGACGGGTTGTTGACATGACACATCGCAGAAAACTTCAAAATCATTGTATCACTGGAACACACAGGAATTTCAAATGAGATTTATTAATATTTTTATACTTGCCTTCTGTGTAGTTGAATTTCATTTACATTACCTGAATAAAACAGACTTGTCCTTCAATAATATTAGTGACTGAAACAAGCAAAAAGACTGCGTTCTGCAACTGAAAAATTAGATTTCACTGCTTAAAGCGTTAGTGTGACGTGCAGATGTCGGGTACATAACGTGTAATGTAAAAACACGAAATGAAAACTTCTTGTACACTAACTGAGCACTTAATGCTTACTTACTTTTACAATTTTATGGGTGATAACAATCTTCAATTTGCTATTCTTGCTGCGAGAGGGTATATTCTAGTTCTAGCACAGACAACAGTTAACAATTCGGTTTAATCCATTTATCATATTAGCGTTTTAGGAGACGAACTATTAAAATTGTTACGGGACGTGAGCATAATTTGAGCACTAAAACATAACAACACTTGATTATTTTAGGAACCCAAACACACATACCTGTTTATGCTCACAAGGGAAGGTTCACTCAGATTACCCCGAAACCCTACTTCAAATTTCGTACACATGTAGGTCAGCCACAAAGAGAGTACCACACAAAAAATTAGCTGCCATTTTGAGGTGGTATGTATATTGCTTGTATGAATAAAAATGTAAGTATTATACTACTCTAACAGTGCTTTTATTTATTCGTCAATAAAAATGTCAGTATTGAGGCTCTCTATCCGGATCCGTGTCATTGTCCCATCATTAGGTAATGATCTTATACAAATGATCAATAATACTGTGATAACTTGAAGATCTTAAACGTTCACTCTATATTTTTTTTAAAAATCAATCATCTCCAAAGTTTCTGGACCGATGATCACCAATTTTTGAACAGTGATAGTGACTGTGGAGCACAAGGTTCATAGATAAAGAAATTAAGGAAAAGATATATATATATATATATGTACGGTATACATAGTTTTCATGCTAAGGATACTCAAAGAAAAAAAATATTTTCATGAATTACGCGAGAGCCCTATTACATCCAAACTCGGTATTCTGGCAGAGTAAACAATTTTCCACGTTTCAGCTGCATCAGAATTTTGACATTATTATCATTTCCATGGTATCGAAACTCAATTACTAAAACTTATATTAACGTCTCATGTGAGAACGTTTAGACTAATTTGCTTCAAACTTGGTATGAATATAAAGGACTCAACTCTTCAGACTTGAACTACATCAATAATATCAAACTGTTTACCGTTTCCATGGTAAATTATTAAATACATCATCTTGTAGGAATCAATGAGCCGATTACAGGCAAACTTAACACAATGCTGTATCCATAATCAGAAGTAAGGCGTTCAGGGGCAGACTATTTTTCTTCGCCCACCTACGCACCTGTTACTGTATTCCTATCCTGTTTACTTGGATGTAAAATACAATCATTAAAATTAATTTCTGTCTGCGACGAGGTTCTTACTTCTGGTAAAATAATCTGCTTCGCGCTATAAACGTCAACTCGCTCATCCCAATTTTTGTACACATTGCCAAAGAAGAATGCGTCCTAATTATACTAGCATTGAACGTGTAAGGTGCCTAATAAAAGCAATAAAAAAGCAGGTTTTTTAACTTACCAGTAGGATCCATGACTAATGTTTTCCCTTTGTACACTAAGCAGGCCGTTAGAAAAAAGATCCTAACTGAATTCATTTTTCCTGAAACAGAAAACATAACCCACTATAATAAACACCTAAACACGCTTATTACAGTAGAATTTCGAGTTTCTGGCAAAATTCCCAATATTTTCCAAAGTTTTGGATATGCGATTTCTATTGCATCTTGTGTATTTTGCCTGCAATTTTTGTATCTTATTTCGAGACTTTTTGCGTTTATTTCAAGGAGTCTGTTAGCGAGCTACCCATTTCCAAGGGATTAGTACCTAATTTGAAGGCTTTCAGTGTCAATTTTTTCAACAATTTTCAAATTTATTATTACTTAAATATCCGAACTTTATTTAATAACTTCTTGTGTTTGTGAAGAAACGTTTCTTGACTTCATGAAAATCTATGGTTCATAAATTCCAGTGATTCTGTTACATGAATGAAACACTACATTACATACATGAAATTTGTTGCTATTGCAAAATATAAATATATTGTTCAGTAAAATTTGTCGACTAATGGTCTTTAAAAAAACTGAAGAAAAACTACAGAAACCACATTTATTTCCTTTTTTCAGTTAGTTATGTTTCTAAACGAAAATAATGTTCATTACATACATTATCACTTAGAATCTTTTAAAGTTTATAACACTGATTTATAAGTGAAACAAAAATCATGATCTGACAGCGACATTCGTCATTGTCTTGCTTTCATTATTCACAGAGCATTTTAACATCTCATTATAGTGTTCTAAGTACTTGCCAGGCACACAACGCTTTAGTTTTTCCAAATCATTAATTTCATTGCACTTGATAGAAACCTTTTCTGGAGGATAATTCATTGTTCTTTTAGATGAATTCTTGTCTGATACACTTTTTAAATATATATCATCATCATCATCATATTCAGCCGTTTTCTATCCACTGATGGATGGAGGACTTCCCCTATCATTTCCACATATCTCGGTTTGCTGCCTTGATTTCATCTACCCATTTTGCATTTGGACGTCGTTTCTTCTTTCTGGAAATCCGATGTAGTACATTTGTCGTCTATCTTCCCTCTGTTCGTCTAGCTATGTGACCATCCCGTCTCCACTTTATCTTCTTCGCAGTCTTGATTATATCCTCTACCTTAGTTTGTGCGTGAATCCATTCATTTGTCTTTCTGTCCCTCCTGGTTATTCCTAGCATGCATATCTCCATTTCTCCTTGTGTGACTCCAAATTTTTGTGTCGTGTGCGCATTCAATGTCCACGTTTCACACCCGTACATAAACACAGGTACGACACATTGATTATAAACTTTACGCTTGAGACACATTGGTAGTTGTACCCTTTCTTGTACAACAAGATAATAAGAGCATTATTCCAACTTGAGGATATTTCTCTCTTTCTCAGACACATTGAGAATTATTTCGCCAGTTGCTCTTTTATCTTTTCACCTCCCTATTTTAACATCTCTGCTGTGAGTCCATCTTCTCCTGGCGATTTTCCGTTCTTCATCCCTCGCTCATCCAATTCTTTCAATACGTCTGGAACTTCTTCAACATTTTCTTCGAAATCTTAATTTCCTAGTTCTTCTTCGAAGATACAATTCTCTGTAGAAAGTTTCGAATACTTTTATAATTTTCTCCTTATTTCGGGTTACGACCCCGTCTGGTCTCTTAACTGCCATTATTTGTTTTTTAACTAGCATCAGTTGTTGTTTGATTTTCTTCAGGGTCTTGTTTTCCTCCATTGTGTTCCAAAAAATATTTTCATTGTATCTTCATACACATTGTATCTCTTTTCTTCTTTAAGGTTTTATTTAGTTCTATGTATTCAATCCTCTTTATGTAATTTTCCTCTTCTTTCATTTCCCTCCTTTTCTTTATTAAGAGCTTATTTTTTTCTGAGACTTTGCTCTCCCTTTTCTTTCTAATTCGGTTTCATTTTATAAACTTTTCAGGTGCACACTTGTGCTTTTGAAGCAATGTAGTTTGCATTATTTTGTGATTGCGCTTTATTTTTTATTTTTTACTTTGGACTCGGTTTGATGTTCGTTAACTATGCAGTTATAGTATTTGAGTGCTTGTAATTAATATAAGTAGCAGCGTAGTCCACAGTAATGTTTCATAACATGTGTTCTTTTGAAATATGTAGTTTTTTCTGTAATAAGTTTGACATGGATGATAGTGGACCCCCTCTTTCTGACGTTTTTCAGAAGTTCAGTTCCGAGAAAGGAACAGACTTTGGTGTTTTTTATGCTCCAGAAAACGAAAAACCTATCCTGCACAGAGTGTTTTTTCTTCTTCTATTCTTTGTAATTGTTGTTCATTTGTGTTTTGTTTGTGACACTGAAGTTTTCGGGAATATTCCACGAATAACCCATGATTTCTTAAGATTCAGTGGATTGAATTGTGCTTGTATCATTTTGTGCTAAGCATAACCACAGAAGTGGTATAACAAGTGGTAAACCTACTTTATTTTCTTCTCTATTTTTAGCGTTTTGACTAAGCGGCACATCCTTTCATGTTAGTTTATCCTTTTACGTCTACTATTTGTTTCACGAGGCCGAGTGAAAGCCTTTTTTAATAAATATATTTTTTTAAAAAATATTTGTTTTGTAAGTATGTTTTTTAAAACATATTTGTCTTGTTCTTGCCCAGAATAGAATCCTGTGCGAACGTTTGTTACTGCGGCAATGAACTTGTGAGTTCCATAAGCTATAGAGTAAGTGAATGAGTAATTTGTTTAATAAGGAGTTGAGCAACTCTCAAGGGTTCTTAGCTTTTTTTGTATTTACAATTTTTAAACTTTCCCTATAATTTCAGGGCGAGTTTGCCAAGTTCCTGTGGGCCTGTTTATTTATTTTTTGTCCCAGGCTGGAATCTACTTAGTGTTCCCGCAGTTTTTGCTGGGCTAGTTACGCATTTTATTGAACAAAGAAGCTGATAATAGAGGAAGACTGCAAAACTATTTGTAGTGTATACGTCAATGGTTTTTAAAGTATAGTTATATATATATATATTTAGGGCGGCTCGAAAAAATCAAAGTCTCTTAGATCTTTTTGCGGTAGTGCGGAAAAGTTGTGAACTCCCCCCATTAAAAACTGTGCAAAATCTTACAGCTCTGAATTGATATCTTCTGTCGCCTCAATAGGCCCAAAATTCCCCAAATCGGACTAAAAGTTCTTAAAATACAAAAATCAATAAATAATCAGAAAGTCAGTTGATCAGTTTGCGGTAGTGCTTAAAAGTTACTATTTTCTAACAAC
>JAGDQP010028439.1:0-24147 GCA_022664845.1 Lepisma saccharinum | reverse complement strand
ATTACGATTCTTGTTGACCTGTGTTAACTCAAGTTTCATCCATGAGTCCAACTTTTTAACTTTACCGATCGCACGGAGCCGCCGATTGACAGTTTCATCACGAAATTTGACAAACCAACAGCGAGTGATGCGTTCATTCGCTATTCTTATCCCAAGTACACTGTTAATGTTTTTATGGCTTACTGTGCAGAATGCCCAGTATGAATTCATAAAGAAGAATTCCCCGCAATTGTGTGCTCTCCATGGTGTACTTCCATAAGACCCTGTTCAACAACGCACCACCACCTGACTGTTTGGGTACCACAGACTGTTTGCTAAATGTATAACGAGTTTGTGACGTTAGACAATCCCTGTTGTGTTGCGGAGGTGCGTTGTTCCCTTTAGTTTAATAGTCACACTATTAAACAAGACAAATGCAAAGTGATATCATTTGAAGTTCACAATTAAAGAAGTTTTACAATCTCCTATAATATAACTTGTTATAAATTACGTTAAACAACAACAACAACAAAAACTTTCTCATTGTAAAGAACTGATACGAGCAAACTGTTAATCGCCCAGCACAGATTTTCTGGATTTGTGTAAAACTAAACAGAATTGTAACGAATGAAGTTCTCTGTAACGTAACACTAATCTAATGCTACTATAATATGTTTTATGTGCAAGAATGTATTGTTTCTTTAGTTTCAGTTTCTTTCGCCATAATTGACTGGGTTTTTACTAGGCTCGAACTCATCTTGCAAATGCGAATTTAATAAAGATGGAACATAACTATAGAAATATTAATGCTAGTTAGATATTGGTTGCTTTGCGATCAACTGTAAATTCTGACACATTTAATGTATAACATTGCAAAGGGATAAAAGATCATACAGAATTTAAATCAAACATTCTCTTATGAATGCAAGGCGAATCGAACAAATATTGTTTGAACGTTAATATAACTAAATGAATGATGATGAGATTTAAATTTTAAAAGTGTACTTTTCATTTTAATAGTACACAGATTTATCCACTTTCAGTAACTTTTATAGATAATTCTGGTCGAGATTTGCCAAATTATTTCGATCACACTAGCACAACGAGACTAGGAAAGACATGAATGAACTCTAGAGGATTTGAAATGTCAGTACCACGATTAACCGTTGAGAACTTCCATTTTGCAGCATTAAAATTCTTTTTAAGGTTTTTATAAATGTTCTGCTTTTACAATTTAGGTTAATTGTTACAAGATTAGACAAGACTACAGCGATGCCATTTCATATGGAGCTCATAATGAAACAGAGTTTTTCAATACTTTATTATATAACTTGCATAATATATAATGCATTAAAAATGATACGCCTTTCATTCTAGACCATTGTTACAAAAATTGTTAGTCGCCCAGCAAGGAATCTTTGAATTTGTGTACAACTAAACAGGATTATACGGAAATCAAGCAACAGCAACCTCTGTAACGTAAGTACAAAAACGCAAAAGTAACATTATTATACTATATATTATAAGAAAGTTTATTTCTTGTATCTCAGTTTCTTTCAGCAAAATGGTCAGTATATATAGTTGTTTCAAGCTCATTTTAAACAGTCGTATTTCATTAAGTTTTCACATAACTAGAGCAAGATACCTGCTAGGTGAACATATACATAAAGTTTTGCAATCAATTGTAAATTATAACACATTTAGTTTATCACATTGCAAACGGATCAAGTGATTCTATAGCATCTAGATCAAACATTCTGTTAAGATCGCCTGACGAATCGAACAAAGATAGTTTGAATGTTAATATAGCTGAACGAGTGAAAATAAAAGTAAAATGTTGAAAGTGGACGTTTAGTTTTAAATTTGCACATATTTTTGCATCTTCCGCAACTCTTTTACGAGAAGTTGTTCACTGCAATCGAATGTATTGATCACTAGTAAGATAAGCGAGATACAGTTAAGTCAATTCTATATTGAAGAGTGTAAAGTATGTGACTTGACCGGCGGCGCAGTGGTTAGCGCATTGGGGCGGTAACCTAAAGGTCCCGGGTTCGATCCCCGGTCTAGTCTCATACTTTTCACTCTTCAATATTATTAGCATCTGCGCCTATAGAGACTTGGTGTATACAAATCGGAAGTTGTCTCCATTTCAACTTTGAAGTCAATTCTTAGTTCACGCATTCTATATTTCAAATGAAAGTCCGTTTCATGTGCTTGAATTTTCCTCCAAAACAACGAACTCGATCACAGTGGTACAACGAGACGAGGGACGATATGAAAGAAATGCAGATGAATTGTAATGTCAGAACCACAGTGGTTAACCATTGAGAACTGCCGTTTTTGAAGCACTAAAACGCTGTTTTAGGGTACTACAATTCTTATAAACGTTCTGATGTCCCATTTGGGTTAACTGTTAGAAGATTAGTCAAGCCTACCGCCATGAGATGTCATGTGGAGCTCAGAATGATACAGAAAGTTTTGCAATACTTTAATTGTATAACTTGTCTAACATAATTGCATTAAACAATAATACGTCTTCAATTTTTGATCATTGTTAAGAACAAATTGTATATCACCCAGTAACGATTCTTTGAATTTGTCTAAACCAAACGGAATTATATAAAAAAACATCGGATTTCTCTGTAACGTAAGTACAAAATCACCAAGTAATATTATTCAAGTAAATTTTATTTGAAAGGAAGTTTATTTTTTGTTACCAAAATAGAGAGTGTTTCTACTTAATTTAAACTCATTTAAACAAGTTGGCACATAACTAGAGCAAGATACATGCAAGTTAAACATTCATAGTTTTGCAATCATTTGTAGATTAGGACACGTAAATAACATTGCAAAGGTATCAAGCGATTATATAGATCAAACGTTCTGATACGAATACTTGACAAATTGAACAGATTATATTAATTTTCAGAATGAGGAAAATGTAGGTAAACGGTAGGTAAACTGAATATCAATAATTCGAGAGGTTGCAGATACTAGAGAAGCTAGCGTGCGATTTCATTCTAAAGATTTTAGGGATAAAGTTATAGGGAAGTAAATAAATATACTATTTTAAGTTAATAGAGCAGATCACAATGAAACAAATCCATTAGCTGGAACATTTTCTTTGCCAAATTATAATTATTACAAAAATAAATAATTTAGACTCAGTGGTGACACATAGCAAGGTTATACTAGAATATGAATGAACGCTATTAGACCAATGCCTGTACTCAGTTTATTGAAGTATTGATGATTCGAAGAATAGATGAATTTGGTAGCCTTGTTCACTGAAGTAGAATGATTATACTGAGTATTGAAGTAGTACTGAGTTCATAGCCAAACACTAAGACTGCACTAAATTTAGACCAGGTAATGTTCCGTGTTAGAGAGCCTAAACGTAACCAATTGAAGATAAAGAATATTCGAAGTGACTGATATGTTCCGATGACGAACTACAGTCAACTACAAAGACTAAGCGCAGAAGTTAACTGTCGAACTATAGTCAGATGTACTGATGATTGCGATTTAATAACTACGGTTTATCTCCAAATAATGCAATCATGAGGAAAGGTGTTCGTTCCTTAAATAATTCTTTCAAGTTCCGTTTCCCATTGCTCATAAGGGTTCTTAATACCAAACATGTAACTTTCTTATTTATTCCATGACGATAGTAAAACTCATGGGACCCAGAAGTATTTGTGATCTTTGATACTTGAATAACTAGTTGTACAGTCTGAGAATCATTATACGTCACATATTGTTTCCATGTCGTTACGGGAATACTACGAGAGATGTTCTTCTCAATAATTAACTGTGATTGCTGTGTGAGTAGTCACCGCACTTATTCATACATTATTTTAAATATTAATAAATTGATAATTATCCAGTCAGAGTGTATGATTCATTTTCTTCCAATCTGTACCTACCAACCATTTATTAAACATAAACTTCTTGTATCTAAAGTACATGAATAGTCTAAATGAATCATGGGCTCGTAACATCTTTTTATCTGCACAATTTACAACTTGCGAAGTCATGAGAAGTTGAAAATTCTGTACTCGAATACATGAGAGAAATTTCAAAATACTCTGTATAATAATAAAAACATGATAATTTGAAAATTAAAACGAAACACGAAAACAAACACAATAATCACTGGCTCATATTCACTTCGCAAAGGTGTTTGTTCATGTAAATTTGTAGGATTTAGAATTTTCGAAAAAACAAAATGTTATCATCAAAAGTTCTCAATCCTCATTGAATGCAAAAATATTAATATTGATGCTGCTAGACAAAACACAAAATTACATGAGGATAAATATGATCTAGAATAATAATATTAATTATTGATTATGATAATAGTGCTACTGTACATTTCATTGATCGTTGCACATAAATATACACTTTAGAAACGTCATTGACAAGGTCGATAATGAGAAACTGCAAGATCAGTTTCTAAAGAATAAAAAATCACTCACACAGGGTCAAAATACTTTCAATTTCCTTTAGCGGACAGACATTGTCGGTTAAAATGTATCTGTTTTACTGGAAGTTCTGCCTAGTTTTGTTATTTTCGATAGTCCAAACAATGAATTCGGTTGTGAAAATTCACTTGTCAGTGAATTTAATATGTGGATATAATTTGGTGTTTTAACTGGGCAATTTTTTCGGAATAATCACTGTATTTTATTAGATTCACTAGATTGCATAATTGTGGCAAAATCTTGCAATTAGTGTGGAGGATTGAAGATAAACACTAAAATATACTGCATAGCCCAGTGGTCACTAAGTTTATGCAAAATTGTTTGTGTATCATTAGTTTTTTACTTGTGGGAACAGTTGGCGTGTTAAAATCCTGGCAGATGCTGTTTATTTACTGAAGTGGTGGAGTATTGAAGTGCACTGGAAGTGGTGTTATTGTTTCAAAATAATACCAATTGGGGGCATGTGCTATGGCACAAAAACATGGCTGAAATAAAATTCCGACTTAAGGCGGGTGTTCTTAACTTTGAGTACGTAGTTTCAGCCTATTACGAATTAGCCTATTCACTTAATCGTAGTGACGGGTTAATCTCTAGTTACAATACCAGTTACACTATTTCATTAAATGTCGAGTAAGAGTTACTACTAATCGTTATCAATCGATGGTAATCAATGATATAGGCTATTTTTTAAAAGAAAGAAAAGATTTTAGAGCTTTTAACGGTAACATTCCAAAATTATAGAAGAAGATTTGCTTTGCTGAAAAATTCAACTTTTGCTTACTAACAATGGAATATGCTTAAATTACTTAAGTTCTATTATTTTAAAAATATTTGGCTGACAATTTTCATAAAAGATTGTTTTAAATTTTGTTTATACGGTTGGGTATGGCAATTTACATTTAATTTTTAATTTCTACTTGTATTCTTCGTTTTTATTTCTTCATTTACTACTGCCTGCGATACCGCTTAAATAAATATAAATAAATAATTCTTTTCAGTTCATAAATAACTAATTGGCAATTTTATTCTTATTTTACAATTTTATTTTCCCATATTCTACCTTATTTTTCTCTATAAATAGTTTAGACATAATTTTTATCTTATCTTAATTTCACTTTTAGTTTTCATTTCCTATTTTCTATCTTCATTTTGTGAACACTATTAAATAAATCAGTTTTCCTATAATTTCATAATATTTTTGTAAAGTGTCCAGACCAATTTATACTTTAAATATTTACTCATCATTTCTTCTCGACATTTTTCATTTTTCACTTTCATTTCACGATATAATACTCAAACCTAGAATTGCTCGTCGTATTTATTGGAAATAGGTTTTCTTACAAACTAGAAGATATGATATTTCATGGAAATAATTTTCTAAAATTGCTCTATCGATTTCTGCTTAGCAGAATTTTTCTACGTACTAATTCTAAGCTTAAAATTATATTAAGCTTCGTGTGCCTATTTATAGACTAAATATAATAATAGCTCTGAAATATTATATAGTATATCTGAAATATTTCGAAATTTTGCTTAGCGAAATATCTCACTCCTCGATATTCCATATTTACGTCTAACAAGTAGTAAAGATGCATAGCAGACGTCGAGCTTACTAATGCATCAATCATAATAGCAATAATATTATTACGGAGCTGTCATTCATCCTCAGAGTGAGAAATCCTATTAATTGATGCAAATAGATAATTATGAACTTTGTTGGGAAGTGACTATTCCAATTTATCCTCTATCTACTTATACATTTCATCGTAGGAATACTATATTATGCCTTTGGCACGTCATTCAAGTTCCTAATAATTCTACTAACTATTATCTAGACGCCCGTGTATGTATCTTAACTGTATATTTTAATCTTAAACTTATTTCTGCAAATAGGATTTTCATTATGGACACCCTATGTTATATTATCTTACTCGGTTAAAAAAATATAGTCAATTTTAGTTTGTCGTCTGTCTTTATATTGTTATCTACGACTCTAAACTTTTATACTACTAAATATACTGAGTTTATTCTTACAAAACTTACACTTCTTATACACGTTACTTACTAAAAATAAAATTTAAAAAAATGCAGCTGACTTTAAACCAATCATATTCTAACAAATTAGGTACTATTACTCCTGGCTATTTGACAGATATGAAGTTATGCTGTATTTAGTATTGCAGATTTACTGTTCCTGAATAGAAATAAGTTTATTCTGGGGATCGACAGTTTCGCATACAACTGCAAGGTAAGTACCTAAAGTTTCTACATCTGGTTATATTTCCATTGTTGTGTGTGGCCTGCAGTAAAATACAAATAAATAAGGTAACCGTCAGCTTTTCATGAGAATCACATCGTAAAATTTCAACAAAGCAATCAGGAGTAAACATAAAAGGAAGGAAATTCTTTCCATTCAAGTGCAGAACTTCCGTAATTACAAAATTTATAAACAAACCAGATGAACTGGTATTTTCTCCTACAAAAATCAATATCAATTGAGAAAAATTATCTTTCTTTGCTGATTCTACTTCCAATTTGTGTTGTTACATTAGCAAATTAATACTTAAATTTTGACTTGTTGTTATTTGTTTACCGAAACTAAGGTATTCATACTAGAATAAATACCAGTTTAACTAGGATGGGTGTTATTAATAATTTGAGATATGATTTCCAATATTATGATGAACATTTAAATCATTTGAGTACGAAACATGATTTTACTTAGTTACCGTAATCGGTCAGGTAACTAAGTAGTAACCTTTGGTAATTTCTAAGTTTCATGGAAAACTTTAGGCGACAGTTTGAGATCCCTTTGTCTAGTTATATAGGTGTAATTAATGTAGTTTATTAGTTTGTATAATGTTAGGTTAGTTTGCTATTTTCTTGTTAGATTGGGTTTCCTAGAGCTACGGTTTCTGAATATAGAGAAAGTACAGATCGGAACGAAAGTATGTAAACTTGTATTCAGTTCTCAACAAGATACTTGCATGAGTATTGATGGTACTAAATGTTAATTAATCGTAAGTACACTGTAACGTATAGTCGTCACGTCAGATATGTAACGTATTACATATGTCTCAAATCCAAGTACCTCACGGAGTTCTCTCTACACTACATTCTAACTAGAAACATATGATAAAATACTCATGCCCACCAGCATTGAAACTACACGTACTTATGTGAACGTAGGAGTACTGTATAATTTGTATTGGTCATTTATATTATATATCACATTTTACAATTATAAGTAAACAATCTGAACCGAATTGCCTTTATCATTCATGGACTTTGAAGTACTTGTTAATTGGAATAACACCTCTTCAAAATATACATTATTTTTCGAATTAATGCATATTTAACATTTAGTGATTCAGTCAAACGTGTATTACTAGAAATATTAATTTGATAGACATTGCAGAAGAGTGTTTTTCCCTTAGAAACATAATCGCTTTATGTATAAACATTTTAAATGTACCAGAGAAATGTCAATAATTGCAGTCATAGTCAATAATCCTGAAAATGCAAGAGGGAATTCTTTTATGTAATGAAGCTCATATTTCACGGAGCTTCTTTTATGTAATGGAGCTCTTTTATGAACTCATATTTCAGTTCCAGTGTGATTTGTAGACATGCGCAGTAAGAGAAAACGGTTTCTTATCGTTATCAAACTTATGGTGTTGGTAATTATTTGCTGCCGTCATTTCGATCACTTATTTTCGCAGAAATGGGAAATATTGTCAATTAATGAGGATTCCGATCCCAAATCAATAAATCGACTATGTTGTGGTGATGGGTATCCTGTTGGAATACAGGTCTATGATCAGAAGGTCCTTGGACAAGTTGAACCAATTGTAGTTTGCCAGTACCTTCCATCGAATGTACATGACATGCTAAAGACGAAACTTACAACTTAAGGTGGGCTTCGAACAACATGTGTCCCCGGCTTCGGTACCCTTTAATCACATTACATCAAACGTTACCACTAGCCACAAAAAAAATTAAAGTGTGGCGTACTTCGTGGAAGTAAGTTATTTTATGTCCTCGGAATTCAAAGAACGCGTTTCTGACCCTCTATACTATTCTGTTCTGGTCTTACTCATAGCTGGCAGCTTCGTCCAGTCGGTAAGACTGAGTAACTGAACGAGCCGTGTTCAAGTCCCGTTTGATGTTTCTTTTTCTCTCTCTTACTCCCAATACCCATGAAAACTCAATGATGTCTGGTTTTTAATCAGTTAAATTACCAGAAATTTCCATGCAGCTTGGTTGCTTAGCTTTTTTTCACGAATGTTTCTGAAAATAAAAAAAATCAGCTTACTCCTCCTTTCTTTAGACCATCACTATTCATAGTGTAAACAATTCTCTTTAGATGCTTAGATCCAATTTTACTCTCCAATTTGAAATAGTGTTTGCCAGTCTCAAATTAGTCATCATATATCATTGTAATTTAATCATCTCTAATAATACGCGCTATTGACTAAACGAAATTCTAATTAGCAACAAGTTGTTCAATAAATACCCAAAGCGAATATAAGGGGGAGTAAAATGTTTCGTAATTGAAACAAATGAGATCTGGTGACTCCGTTTATGAAGTCCAATTGGAATGTCCTAAATGATTAGCTTGAAAGTACAGGAAAATGATTCAATTAATGTTAGTTCTGTTTGCTTTGCGAATTTCACACATTTTAAATAGAATATATCTTAATAAATTATTATATATTATTCTTAGTTACTTCCTATAACTTTACGTCACTCACGTAAATACAGAATATACCAAAAACGAGCAGTACTTGAAAGAGTTATTGAGCTTAAATAAACATGAACATGCCTTGGTTCCTACAGACACAATATTAATAATTTTCGGATCGAATATCTTCAAAATGTTTTGACAAATTTACTGCTCTAACTCCATTAGTTAAAATAATAGCATTAGCCGAGTTTTATTCCCGTTCTTAGCAAATCATTTTCTTCTTCCTTGGGCTCTAGGAACCACTTATCGATACACTGTAAATTTCTTTTTAAATCAAAGGGTACTCATAAATGAATATTTATTCAAAAACTGTAAAACATCAACTCACTTGAAAGGTATGAATGATGCTTTTAATTACATAAACTGATGGTAATGCATCAGCAAGAGAATATCCTTGACCCACAGCGAAGAAGCTAAAATGCTGAAATGAGTTGTAACTGCATATCTCGCAGGTGTTTTATAAATTTAACTGGATATGAATTTATTGACAGGGTTTCTACATTGTAAAAATAGTAGACACAACGTGCATCCAAAAAAAATGGAGGCAGCTGAGCTGCATCCACTTTTTGGATTAACCTACGTTCAGCCAGTTTTCGGTTGAACGTTTTACTTTCTGTAAAATTTTAAAATGCGTGTATATATATATATATATATATATATATATATTTTTAAATGTGTGTATATATATATATGACTGTTCCAACGTATTTCATTCAAGCAGAGCATTTTCTAAAGTAGAAAAGAATAAAATGTAATATTCCTTTAAAATTAAAATTGAAAAAAATAAATAAATGTTGAAGTGGTCGGGTTTCGTTCGATCCAGCGTCCACAAACACACTGGGCAGACGCTCTTGACATTTAGCTACAAAGACAGTTGGTGTTTATGGCTTTCCGAGTGATATCTATAGCTAGGATTTTACTACAAAGGAGGTTAATCATTAACACGTTTTTGATTTTACTACGAAGAATGTCTCGTGATAAAAGGAGAGATACGTTAGCTACAGTGTAAAGATTTATACCTAACTTAATTTATCTTACCGCCAATACAATCCTTGCTGTTCTCAGTCCACCAGTGAACTGTTTCTTTACTATTCACAGTGTAAAGACAATATAAACACTCAAAATGGCGGGGTTTTCAGTGACAATCAAGTAACGTTACTCCTGTTACTGGATTATAGAATATCCAACTAAGGCTCAAATTTCATCCACAAAAGTACTTAACCTCAAAATTGCCTGTTTAGCTTACACTTCGATTAGAAAATGACCAAGTTTTAACCGTAAAATAAGTTAAACGTTCACTTTGGCCAATTTCAAACCATTTTTAGTCAATATTAAGCTATTACAAAGAAAACGTTTAACTTTAAAATGAAGTTAATTTTACCAATCTTTCCACTAAAAGGCTTACACTATATCCACGTTTAAGAGTAAATACAACAAAACGCTAATTTTTACTTTTTTCTCTCCATAAAGCGGAGTAACGTCCATCCATTTCATGTTTCCACATTTTACAGTGTAGGACAGAGCTATAACTATGTTTCTCACTGTGCCAGTACAAGGATATGTAACGTAATCATCTGATTCCAGGTTAGAGTTTACCTACTTTCCTCACTGTGGAAGTACAAGGATGTGTATTGTACCTATCCGATTCCAAGATGGAGTTTTAGGTACTATCCTCATTGTGGTATTAAAAGGATGTGTTATATGCCTATCAAATTACAGGAAAATGTTAAACTACTATGCTCTCTGTAGCAAAACAATGTGTAATATACCGGTACCTATTCGATTCCAGGATAAAGGTTAACAACTTTTCTCGCGATGGCAGTACATGGATGTGCAGTATAACAACTCGGTACAAGGATAAGTTTCCACGGTAACAGTAGATGAATGTGTGCAGTAATATACGATGTCTTCAATATTGAACAGTTATTCCATGGTTGAAAATGTATCCCAAAACCCACAAAGAGATTCGTGGCTTACTCAGTCTCCTCCAAACACATGTTCCAGGAGCTAGTTCTTTCATTATATGCTGTTGGAAAGGTCATTAGTTGGTTACGAATGAGGAGAAAGATAACCTCATCACAGAAGTTTAATATTTTGTACACAGAATAGAATAGAGATTTGGCTACATATGGTGACCAAAACCGTCTCTATTAGTAGCATTGTTTACAATACAAAGAACTAACTAATCAGGCATGGTCAACACTATAGCCGCATGTAGTACGTAATGTAGTTTTGTGGGAAAGATAAAAACAATACAGTATATATATATATATACAGTCAAGTACTTTATATTGTTCACCCAGTAGTAAAATAATTTAACAAAGATAATAATAAATATCTCGGCTTACAAGTGAAACACAGTAAATGCAAAAATTTGTTGTTTTGAGTTAATGTGGTTTTCTAGACTAGAGATGTATCTGGTTCTGATTGGCGTAAATAAATCACAGAAAGATAATCTCAGAATTTATTTTACCAGTAATTTTCTTCGGCTTACAAAATTACAATTTCGTTGTCCTTCGTCCTCTCGAATCTATGGTTTTTGAATTAATCTGTATCACTTCTAAGTCAACGATATGTAACTGTTGCCTTGAAAAATGCCAAATTCGTTTTATTTAATCTATGCCTAAAAGTGTGCGGCCAGTGACTCATCTACTTATCATATATTCCCATATAGCACAGTACATTTGCAGCAAACTTGCTAGTTGACAAATGCCAAATTTACTATGAATTTCGCACACTAAACTTGCTACACATTTTTCAGGACAACTTGCTACAAGCTTTGTTTAAAAAAAAACGTTGGTAGATCAACGGCGGAAAGGATTTCAGTCTGGAGTGATATTCGAAACCAAAATCTTCTGATTTGTTTGTTGCCCGTCACTCTAACCACTACTCCACGGTTCTTCTGTTGGGCGAAGTACATTTTACTAGTCCTTTCATGTTACAAGAACAGTTTCTGGAATAAAAGCATTTATGTAGATTTTAATTCGTAATTGGGAAAGCTTATTGGTCCTGTGCTAGAGCTATGATGAAGGTTGATTCGTGATTTTTCACAAGCGAGTCACCTAAAAATTATTATACTTACAGTTCGGGCAGATGACATTTCTTACACAAACTGGCTGCCAATTTGCCAGGTTTTACCAGGCTGCCACTAGTTTAAACCAAGTTTCAACTAGCCTTGATTTTTCCTTACAGTGATCAACTAATAGTGATTTCTCCTGTTATATTACTAACTGGAATGCCCGGTTTCGTATTTGTATTCGTATTTTGTAATCTAGAGCGGAAATGGCTAATTATGCCCATCAATTGCTCTTTCGTTTTATTAATTGCTGTTTGATAATAATATTTATAATATAATGCAGTTTTGCAGAGGTCAATTATTTATTGGTTGCTATGGTTTCTGTCCGCCATAGCTGTCAGTAACTCTTAACTATCTTGTCACTGTCGCATTTGATGTTGTTATCACAGTTAATTTTGAATTTTCATGATGTAAAACTACTATATAAAACACTGCAACACTTTATAACACTACAGAGTAAATTTTCTTGAAGTAAAGGCCGAAAAAACCTTTGGAATATTGTAAAATATGCATAGAAGATTTCAGCAGCTTTCTTCTTGTTCGCCGCCATCTTGCCAATCCATGGCGGGTTTCACACACACGCACACAAATCTTTTTAACAACCTCTATAGTTGCTCGTATACTGATAAATATTTTCTCCTTTTTCCTTCCTTATGTATTTTTCAACATTGTACACAATTTTCAAAATTGTACTCATTTCCCGAAAATAAGTTAAAAAGATTATGTTAAATAATTACTCACTCTGCGTGCTACCCCCAGACCCCCGGGATGCTTTAGTTAGAATGCTCAAAAACTAGTTCAAATGAATTATTTTTCGTTCATAATACAGACTTTTCGGCACATCAACTTCAATTCACACCAATGCTTTTCTGGTACATCAATTTAAGATAATGTAAGGAAAATGAAAGGAACAAATTATTAATAATAAAAATGAAGGTAGAAAAATATATTTTCAAAGAAAAAAGAAAAAGAACTCTTGTCACCCGCAGGAATTCGAACCCGAGCTTTTAATCAGTAAGCTAACGGCTTACCAATGGACCAGGCAAATGGTGATTTCAACGTTATACTTGCATTTCTTGAGTGCAAGATCTCAGACTCGAATCCTGGCAGGGGCAACACATTTCATTATTTATTTATTTTAAAATATATTTTTCCTAATATATAATTCTAGCAACATTTGCAAATATAGCTCCTTGAACTATAACTATCTCTGACAAGTAATTCTTTTGAAGGTTTTAACTTAGTCTGGTGGTTAACATATCGGAAAGCTACTGCAGAGGTTCCGAAATCAAATACTGGCGTGGGTTCTTTTACCTATTTTTTAACAGAAAAATACCTTTACTTTATTTTACGTTCTACGGCAACCTACGAAAAATAAAAGAAAGCAATTATTGACTATGTTAAAGTTAAAGTGGTATTCCGAAGTTAGAAATGCAAATTTCTTCAGTCACTCCATACAAATGCCGGGATACTACTTTCAACTTAGGCCCTGCCTGACACCATGCCTCATTCCTTCCCGCCCCTATTCCCAACTTCGAATCCCAGCATTGTCATAACTTTTTATTGTCGTTTATAAAAAAATAAAAATAATAATAATAAAAGCGAAGAATGCAAGAAAGTAAATATTAATAATAAATATGAAGTAGTAAAAATATTTTTTTAAATAGAAAAATGAAAAAATCTAACCGCCCGCCAGGATTTGAGTCCGCGTTTTTTTATTTAGTACTCCAAAGCCTTACCATTCCGCCACGCTAAGACCTGGCAAATGCTCGTTTCGACGCTACATTTAGCAACAACCATTTCCGATATAATATTTTAAACCTTAGATTGCCGTATTGAAATAAAAATGACGACTTTTGAATTGAAATTTTTATCACATAAACTACTTTCATGTTTAACCAGGTGGCGAAATGTTACGTTTCTATCTTCTATAAAACTAAATATTTTTTACCGTGCAAAGTTTTGAACCACCATATTCCATCCAAGATGGCGACTTTTCCAACATGTCGAATATTTTCCTTTACCTACACTTCAACGTAAACATTCCTACAAAATATCGTGTTTGTGGTATCTGTTGATCTTGGCTAGAATTAGACTCCCCCAGAAAATGAAAATCGGCCATATTGCCTCCAAGATGGCGATTTTTTTAAAAAAAATCATACCTTACCGTGATGTGCCCTTGAAAGTAAACCTGGAAATTTCGACTTTCTATCAACAGCCCTTCGCGACTTGATTTTTGAAATTTTCCGGCGCCATATTGGAATCAATATGGCGACTAAAAATGCATATTTTTTAGCGTAAATCAGGTTTCATCCTTAAGTGCCTGACCAAATATTATGTTTCTAGCATGTCTACAAGTGCCCTAAAAATTCATTTCTCACGGACCTTTCAAATCAATCTGGCGAAGAAAATCACTTCGGCCTCCACATTGGATCCAAGATAGTGACTTTCCAAAATTTGGAAGTTTTCTCGTTAGTTTTACCACGTGTTGAACCTGTGTGCCAAATTTGGTATCTGTAGCCCTTCTGGAAGTAAGCTAGAGGTTATCTTTTATTCCAAATTTAGAGGTATATAATAATTCTGTTCTTTCATTATACGCAATATAAAGACCATACACGGTACATGTCATCGACCCAAGCAGTAAAGTATACACATCATTATGATTTTCCTGAGGATACTCGCTCATAAGAAATCAACGAAGCATATTTCATAGCTCTAAACCAGGATCAATGAGCTTTCAGTTTCGAGTTTCTTGTGCCTATATCCGTGCCTTTACTTCAGAAACTGTCTTCGTAACAGAAATAGACTAGTGAAATAGAATATAGGAGTGGCGCGATTGAGCGATGGGTAGAGTGATGAACTACAAACAAAACTGGAGATTGTAGGTTCGAGCCCTAATCCACACAATATAAATCTTTTTCCGCCACAGGCTTGATGTTTAACTAACAAGACAAGTTTGTAGTAAGTTTAGTGTGAAAAGTTTGTAGAAAATTTGGCGTTCGTCAACTAACAACTTTGCAGCAATACAATGTCAAACTTTGTGCAAACTTGCAATGACAAACCTCACACAAACTTGCAAGTTTAGGTGCTATCTGGGTTGGCTCTCGTATTGAAAGAAGTTGGCCACGCTTGAACTAACTAATTGAACGGAACTCACAAGTTCATCTCCGAAGTAACAATCGTTTGCCATTGGATTGCCTGGTCAAAATCAAGCCAACTCGGTCTTCCCAACGGTCTCTTTCCCTCCGGTTTACCAACCACGAACGAATATATTCTTCGTTTTTTTGCTATCCGAGCTACATGGACTGTCCATTTTAGCTGTCGTGATTTCATTATTATTATTATTATATCGGGCGAATCATGGATTTTTTTTATTATGCAGTCTCCTGCATTCTCCGGTAGTCCCATCCCATATACTTTTCACAAAACGTTTAGAATACAAATACTTAAATTAGTTGAAACAAAGTTACAACTCACGTTCATGACAGAAGAATATAAATTTGTTTGCTTCAAATTGTGCAATAATGAATATCTTAAAAGAAAGTGTGATTTTTCTTATAAGTAAATATCATTACCTGCAATGAGGGCTTCCTTCTTTGCTTTACGCCCGAATGAGTTAATCATTGATGAAATAAGTTTGTTTCCACAAATATGGTCAAAGATCTCGCGATTTTCTTTCCTCTTTTACTGTGTTAGATATCGTATCTTGCGATTGATGTCATGTGTAAAATTTCGCGGAGTGATATCTCAAACTCTTTCCTTTTTCCTCGCAACATAAGATGTCTCATTTAGACAAGTTCTGCTTTGTTTTTTGATTTGTCTGATATTCATAATTATTTTGAGCTTGGAGAGATATCACACCGAACTTATTGGACCATCATATAATAATCTTACAGGATTACAAGGGAAATTCAGTTTAACTCGATTACATTATCACAAGAGAAAAGAAAACTTTCATTTTCTTTTCTTGTCATTTTTCCTTTTCTTGTACTTTCGTTTAATTTATTTTTCTTTACTTTTTATCTTTTTTGCTTGAGTAAGAGGATGAAATTAATCAGAGCGTGAATTGATTTTCTAATAGCACACCCTCCCGCTCCTTCACTTCCCAAGACCTCCACTTCACTCGACAAGGACTGATCTCGTGATCTCTTAACATCTAAAGGTCAATTTTTCTTCTTTTTTGGGTACTTTCTACTTCCAGACACTCCCCGTTTCTTTTCTTAATCTTTTTAAACTTTTCTTTTTTCACTTTTCCTTGGCTGCTTTTTATTTGGTTTTTCTTGTTTAAAGGAAGCAAAAAATAAAATGTCTTTTCTACTCCACCTTTCCATGCCATTTTTTCCCCTAAAAAATCCTTAACCTCTTGTCCTGAATATTTCCTGCAGAGTTTCCTCTAAATCTACTTTCTTCCAATGTTATATTCTTCAGCCTCTCGGAAACACTTTGTATAGGAATCCTGTTAACACTTTGAATACATGATTGACATCCCGATTGAAGAAGTGGAGATTTCTTTCTCGTTTTGTTATAGAGGTCGAAGGATAGCTCTCAAGAGAATTTAGATTTTCCTCACTAAAATAATGCATCTTCTGCTGCTTTCATTTCGAACAATGTAAAGTGTAATTCAGAAAAAAAAATAGGCAGTTATTTACATGTTGCTATACATTTTGTTTTCCCTAAGAACAGATTCTTGTAACAAAACACTGGTTATTTTTGTATTATGTATCCAACATGGCAGTCACTGTTGCTCACAACAAATTCCATGCGCTCTATCATATGGAAAACAAGTACAGGAAAAAAAATCCTGTGTAATGTTCTGTAACATACGAACAATATTCTCTTTGATGTTGATAGAAATCATACAGGAAAACACAGTAATCTTTAAACGTTCTCCATAGTTACACATACACAAACAGTAGTTCGAATTTCCTGGTTTGGGAGGCACCAAATCCATCAAATTCTAAGAACCTCCCTACACTTATGTCAGTACCCGTGTGCAACATTGCACTTTCAAACCATAATCTCAAGGCCGATGTGCGTGGTGATGGGCTTTCTCTACGCGATATGAATACACACCGATACGCTCCACAATATGGCAAATACCGAGCAGCAGTAGTTCATTTGTTAGAGCATTGGCTTAGCAGTTGGAAGGTCCAGGGAACGATCCTAGCACCCGCTAATCATGACTAAGATTTCTCCAGGGTATTTTCTTAGTCACATCAGACAAATGCCTGGGTTTTACCTTCATACTAGGCCCTGGAGCAATTCCTTCCAACATTTTCTCCTTTACCCTACCTCGGTCTGAGCCAAAGTTGCTAAAGGCCATGCACAAATTCAGAATTAAACCAAATGTCGAAGAGTCATCCGTTCTATGCCCAGCTCTAATGTCATGCGCCTAACACTCTTTTTGAGATATTTGAAACACCTGGCAAGTATTTAACTTCACACTGTTTACGGTCGTCATAAGACTGCTTCGTTGTGATTCTCTATTGTCCACGTCTCTTGTAAGGACGGCATCCACTTCAGTTGTTGGACTTATTAAAGCCTTCACCAGCACCTGTAAGAAAAACAACATATATTACAAAACACAAAGCAACAACATGCAGCAATTTACAACTGCACATACCCTATTAGAAAAATACATGTTATAATAGGGAGATACAGTTTTCTAATCCCCTTTCTTAATTCTCCCAGTATAAATTATGTACCGCAATGAGTCTCTAATACAACTTGCTCATAGATCATTACAGTGGTAGTGGCACATGATAAGTCCAACAAACGTCTTCTAGTCAGTCATTTTGCATATTTGCATGTCCTAAATGATGGTCTCTAGTTTGACTTTGACCCAACTTGTATTTGTGAATGTTCTCGAGATGTGACTTAGGCCTACATGACAATTATAATACATTTTTGGGAGTAACAGTGCAGTGGAGGAAGTAGTAACGCTGCTATAATTTGAAAATGTCGTTCCAATATATTGTTGATGCGATGAGGAAAACTAGGGAAGGCCTGAGAGTTATCTGGTAACACAAAACCCCCATTTTATATTTCGCTATAAACTTTAGAAAACTTTAGTTTGTTTGGCTAGTTTATATACTGCTAAACTCTTGTCGTCTCGGGATTATATTTTGTTGGTTCCGGGGATATGAAACTATTTCTATATGTAATTCTTATTGTAAGGAACTTTACGAAGTCATACTTCTCGTGCTCTGGGGTTTAATACCCCCGTTCCCGGAAGCCACGAAAGAAACACTGTGCAAACACAACAATATATAATAAGGAAAGAAGTAAAACTCTGCTTTCCCGGTCACCAGGTCAGGTCGGGTCCCAAGCATAGACTTGGTGACCTGGTCCAAAACGTCTGCCTGGAAACTGGCCTAGAGCTCTTTTGACACATGCTGTGGAAAGGTAAGTATGTTAATAAATGAATAAACCTTTAACGTTACAGATACAATTTATTTACCATATCACATACAACTCAAATGTACTGTACAGTACGCTATAAGGAAAACCAAATAAAACCGTTGAATTGTACTTTCTGGTTTGGGTTGGATCTATATGTGACATCTTCGTACATTGTTTAAATAATTTAAATATAGTTTATACATTTCAGCATTGACGGTAATTTTTTTCCAACGATTTCTAATTTATTTGCAATGTTTCTGTTACAAGAAGAATTTTTTTAAGCAAAATTATTGAAGTTAAAGCAAACAAGAGAAAGTTTTTAATCAGTTTTGAAAATATGGAAATCAGTAATGAGCAAAAAATAATTAAACAGAGTTACTTGAGTGTAGACAGAGAGATAAAAAACTGAGACCAAAGAAATACTAAAATTAGAAATTGAAAACAGAAAATAAAGAAACTGCGAGAAAGAGAGAAATTTGATATTAGCCTACAAACAATAACAAAGGACAAACATAGAATGTAAGATAAAAGAAAGAAAGAAAGTAAGTAAGTAAGAAAGAAAGAAAGAAAGAAAAAAAGAAAACCGAAACTCTCTTCGAAAATAGGTAACAGGAAGCATAGCAGCTGGAACTGTAGCAGACAAGAAATGAAAAGCATTTGAAGTCGAAACGCGAAATCTTCAGAAACAAAAGGGGGACGATAAGGCATGAACCAGTAAATGAGATACAAGAAGGTGGGTATAGTTAAAACAAGAAGAACTAGGAGAAAGACTGAGAGGGAAGTGTGGGAGATAATTGCACAACACGACAAAGAGACAAGAAGAGGTTTTGGAAGACATAAAGAGAAGCAAAAAGAGAGAATGCCTTGGTTTGGGAGAAGAAAGTTTTCCCAACATTTCAGAAGCTCGTGGTTCGTCTCTTAAAATTGAATCCAATTTTGCCTTTCCTCACAAGTGAAGCTGAAGAGAGAGAAAAAGAGAAACCGGCTAGAAAGAAGAAAAGGATTCTCGACAGTGTAACTGCCGTAAGCAGGAGAAAGAAAGGGAGAGAATGAACCAGAAAAGAGAGAATGTTGAGGGCTGACTCGTCTTGCAAAGAAAATTCAAAACACGCAGCAACTTACAAATACTTTTGGCGAACTCCCGAAATGCCTTCAAAAGACTTGTTTGACAGATACAGTTCCTTTCTCTTTTTGCTCCATCCCTACTGCCTTGTTTTATAACGCGTATGCAAAACCTTAACTGAAGACATTGCTTGCTTTTGCTTTCGTTCTTCTACAATTTAAATTCAGGGGAAACCAGCTACAACATTTTTTCTCCTTTCCTAACAAATGCTGAAAAGACAAAGACAGAACGAGAGGGAAGAATGCGAACACAAGAAAACACAGAGACTGAAGGTTTCTTCCAACCATGTTGCCTTCTTCCTTTGTTTCCTGATAATCAATACGAAATGAATAATTTATTTCGCGTCATTATCCTTGTCAAAGGTTTTATTAAGTGATTATTTCTTTACCTAATTAGGATGTAATTGCATTAGCAAAATTGTTCCTGGAATAAAAATTAAAGTTGCCCTGCTTTCTGCATACGAAATCTTTGAAAAGTGAACATCAGAGTTATCATGTTCTATTTTTAGATTTTAAATCAGTATTTCTTTTTTACCATATACTTTACCTTTACTCGATAATAACCTGGTTAATGGAGAGTTCTTAGTTGTTTTTCGTAGCGGAAGTTTTTGAAAATTATTGGTGTTCTGATAACGGTTAAATATTCAGCGCGAATTTCTTCATCGTCCAACCGTTTCAAAGTTTAATTTATCGCAGAGCGCATCGCGCGTAGACAGCCCATTTTGCCATATTCATTCGTACCAAAGATGTTTCTATTTGAAACTTTTCATTAAAGGGATAAAGAGGCAGCTATGGGCAAATATACTCACAACTCTGAAGTATGACGTCCTTATGAGAGCATAATTTAGGCGAAAGTGGTGGGAAAATATCGACTAGTGTCCTAGTCTATGTCACTCATGAATCTAAAGAAAGCGTTAGAAAACGTCAATTCTGTGACAATGAAATTATTACCTGCGGAATTCCCTTTGCCTCGCTGTCCTTTAATCGTAAACCAGAACATATAAAACTAGAAGGTGTACACCATTCAAAATCTTGTCATTTCCAATGGATTGAAGCCGAAGAAATCACGAAACAGTGGCACTTGAATCGGTTTCTTAAGTAAGCAGAACGCGGGATACACGCGTTCCCACGTACGAAATGAGCAACCTGGCAGATGCGTTAAACTCGAAGCGGTGAAGTATTACTTGATATAGTGAATACCTTAAATTTAAAAGGAAACACCTTCGCATTTGAGTGAACTAGTGAGTCTCTACAACTTACACTCAAAAGTACAATTGACAGAATATTTGTGGGAGCATAGTTTTCACATTCTACATATGACAGGGTCTTTTAGAGATACATTTCAACATACTGTGTTCTGTTAGCTGTTATCACCATCCATCAACTATAGATTTCTTTTGCTTATACATGTTCCAATCGTTTAATGTACCAAGTCTAGAAGTATCTCACAAAAAGTGAGAATTCTGAACCTCAGATTGAAACGCAGTTGACTTCTTTTTTAAACAAATTGCGTTTTCTTGCAAAAAAATTACAAACAAATAGGGGTTGTCGCGAATCTGCAAAAAACAGATTTCAATAAAAAATATTGTTGATGTTGTGTTAGCTAATGAAGTCTATTGGGAGAGCAATGTGTCAACATCTCAACATAAAATCTATACCTTGGAGGTAAACTGCACTATGCGACTTTCTTGCCAAACTCGACCTCAGTACACACACATAGTTTTGTACATTTTGAGCATGGTATTCTTAGATGTCTCAAGTATATTATTGTTTTTTTTTGTAGAAGAATTGTCAATTGATAATACAACACTTTGTCGCAAAATATGTGAAAGGGCGTGCTCAAATCAACAAATATGAACTCGAGATTTGCGAAATTTTTTGCATAGTGTAGTTTACCTCTGAGTTACAGAAGTATTACACTCGATTACATAGTGTATCATTAATTTGAATTTGAAAGTATTTCTGACCTTGGTCAACTTTGGCTCAGGCCGGGATAGAATAGGGGATATGATGTTGGAAGGTAGTTTGCCAGAGCCCTAGCTTGGAGGTACCATCCTTTTATTTTCATGCTCTGGAAAAAACTCAGTCAGGATGAGCGACCGCTGGGATCGTGCTAGAACCTTCCGATGGCTAAGTCAATGCTCAACCGACTGAGACAACAAATCTTAATCTTATTGAACTGTGACAGGCGGAATGAATCACTTGTCAACAGCTTAGAGCACTGTTCTTCTCTGTCCTAGTGCGACAAACTGTCAAAAATCACGGTCGGAGTCTAAAGTATATTTGAAGTCCACAGGAAAAGAACGTGCTTTGTCATTTTTATTGATTTTACAGGAGAGCATTTGAAAAGCTCAGAGTTAGCACTGCATATACCTTAACATCAATTTAAGATTTGTTTATAGCAAACGGACTACGCATGTTATCTTCATGCATAACAGCTTGTTAGAAAGGCCTTTCAATGACCTAACTGATGAAACTCTTATATCAATTTCGGCAAAAATTGACAAAGTTCGTTCTTTCCTGTGTGGTCTTCATTTAGTTCTAGTATACTTGGTATACTAAGCTTTATAATGTCAGAATTTATTCCACAATACCTGCTCTTCCCTCATATGATCCAAAGAAGTCTTTCATCGCGTCAACTAGACATTAGTATCAGTTCATCCAACGTTATATCTGAAGAATAGTTTCGACAACCATACGTAAGTTCAATAAAGGGGGATGCAATACTATGAAAACATTAAGTTTTCATTGTAATCTTTTGAAACAGGATTACAAATCGTTCATTCTCTAACCCAACCTCCTTTTTTATATCTCATATCACAATGAACTCTAAAATTCCAAAATCACTGCCTTAAAATCCAATTTAAAGCTTAGTTAGGCTTTTACAATTTGTGAAGAAAATATATACAAAGACGCTTCTTGTAGGGGCTTGGTCGTAACTTCAATTACGTACCAAACAACACATATGTAAGGCCACCCTTGTTCTTCATCCCTGAGGGTCGTTTCTCGAGAGCTAATAAACGTACATTCTGTAGTCCGTTGAAGCAATTTTTCCACCCAATGAAACACAGGGATTAAGTTTATCGGTAGTTTCCAGAAGGTAGAAGACGCAAGATCCATTCTTCCTTTTCCTGCTCCATCCTGTACGAACCATCCCTTACACACATACACACTCACATTCTGTCTCCCTCACACACACGCACGTTTTTCCAATACAAGAGACGTGAGATCTATTGAGGATATAAGGAAAGGGAGAATTCGAGCAAAGACTCCCCGGAGACACTCTTCTTCTCAATTTTATGTCCTGAGCCTGTCAGGAAACAAGCAATTGTTTTCTACATGTTGTGTATTTTTCTGACTCGAAGAACTTCCGACAGATTGATTTAAAAGAATTTTTGTATTGCTTTTCCCTGCATGATGCTTCTTCCCTTTGTCAAAATTGCTTTCCGAGAAAGTTTCTTGTTCTTATCAAATAGTCCTTGGACAAGTTGAACCGTTGGTAGTTTGCTAGTACCTTCCATCGAATGAACATGACATGCTAAAGGCGAAACTTACAATTTAAGGTGGGCTTCGAACAACATGCGTCCCCGGCTTCGGTACTCTTTATTCACATTACATCAAACGTTACCACTCACCCACAAAAATTATTAAAGTGTGGCGTACTTCGTGGGAGTAAGTTATTTTATGTCCTCGGAATTCAAAGAACGCGTTTCTAACCCTCTATTCTATTCTTTTCTGGTCTTACTTGTAGCTGGCAGCTTCGTCCGGTCGGTAAGACTGAGCAACTGAACGAGCCGCGTTCAAGTCCCGTTTGATGTTTTTTTTCTCTCTCTTACTCCCAATACCCATGAAAACTCAATGATGTCTTGTTTTTAATCAGTTAAATTACTGGAAATTTCCATGCAGCTTGGTTGCTTAGCTTTTTTCACGAATGTTTTTGAAAATAAAAAAAAATCAGCTTACTCCTTCTTTCTTTAGACCCTACTATTCATAGTGTAAACAATTCTCTGTAGATGCTTAGATCCAATTTTACTCTCCAATTTGAAATAGTGTTTGCCAGTCTCAAATTAGTCATCATATGTCATTGTAATTTAATCATCTCTAATAATGCGCGCTATTGACTAAACGAAATTCTAATTAGCAACAAGTTGTACAATAAATACCCAAAGCGAATATAAGGGAGAGTACAATGTTTCGTAATTGAAACAAATGAGATCTGGTGACTCCGTTTATGAAGTCCAATTGGAATGTCCTAAATGATTAGCTTGAAAGTACAGGAAAATGAGTCAGTTAATGTTAGTTCTGTTTGCTTTGCGAATTTCACACATTTTAAATAG
>JAGDQP010028438.1:0-24147 GCA_022664845.1 Lepisma saccharinum | reverse complement strand
TCATTATTGTTACAACATCTGGTGAATCGTACAGTCCGTGGAGTTATGCAGTCTCCTCCACTCTCCAGTCAGCTCGTCGCGTTTCGGCCCGTATATCTTTCTCAAGGTCTTATTTTCAAACACACGTAATTTATGTTCAATTGCTATGGTCGTACTCCAACTTTCGCAACCGTACAGTATTACTGGCAGAATAACCGTTCTGTATATTTTTAATTTCAATTTCCTTGATGTTAATCGCGATGTTAGAAGTTTTTGGACTGAATAGAAACATGCGTTCCCCGATACTAAGGGACTTTTTATTTCTTCTGTGACCTCATTTTTGCTTTTTTACGTATGCTCCCAAGTATTTAAATTTGTTTACTTTTTATGACCTCATCCCTAATTCTTATGTTTCTATCTCCTTCATTCCCTGTGTTTTGGCTTATTATCATGTATTTTGTGTTATCTATGTTTACCTGTAGACCTATCTTATCGCACACTTTTACTAAGACATCAGTGTTGTTTTGTAGTGCATTAATATCGTCCCCTATTAAACCTACATCATCTGCGTATACAAGCAGTTGATTCAAACCATTCAATGAGAGCCCCTTTTAGTCCCTTTTAATTTTTAAAATCGCATATTCTAACGCAAAGTTAAACACTAGTGTTGTTAAGGCATCGTCTTGTTTCAATCCGTTGCGAATCTTGAAACTGTCTGACATATTATTACCTATCTGTACTCTGCTTATGGGGTCGCTGATTTTTTTCGGAATTCCAAATCGTATCAGGATACTGTATAACTTTTCCTTCTTGATAGAATCATATGCTTTCTTGAAATCAATGAATAGCTGATGAACCGTCCCATTGTATTCCCATTTCTTCTCCAAAATTTGTCTCAAGGTGAAAATCTGGTCCAACGTGGATCTATTTCTTCTAAATCCACATTGGTGATCTCCAATTCTTTCATCTACGTCTACACTTAGGCGTGTTAACAGAATATTACTTAATACCTTGTAACAGGTTGGAAGTAATGAGATTCCGCGGTAATTATTGCATTCCGACTTATCGCCTTTTTTGTAAATCGGAACAATTATTGATGTTTTCCATTCCTTTGGGAGCTCCTCCTTTCTCCATATAGCACTTATCAATTTATGTACTTCCTTGATTGGTGCCGTTCCTCCCGCTTTAATTAATTCGGCTGGAATATTGTCTATTCCTGGTGATTTGAATTTTTTCAATTTCTTTACCGACATTTCGATCTCGATCTCGCTCGGTTCGGGAATCCACGGTTCTGCAGTATGGATTTCTTACTCCTCTGTTTATTCTCCGTTGTATACATTAAGAAGTTTGTCGAAATAAAATGTCCGCACATCGACAAACTTAGTCGAATCCGCCTGAAGATATCCACGTTCATATCTAATCATTCCTAACCTCGGCTGGTAAACTTTTCTTAACGAGTTTACCCCTTTGTATAGGTCTCGTATGTTATTTGTCTTCCCGTTTTTCTCTATCTTCTGAATCTTCTGCGTCAGATATTCTCGCTTTTTTTTTCTGAACCCGAGTGTGGCGTTTCGTTTCACGTTACTGTAGTGGTTGGTATTTGCTTCGCTTTTATTACTTAGCCATCGTTGCCTTGCTTGTTATCGTTCCTCATGAAGTTTAAGGCATTCTTCATCAAACCAAGGTTTGTTTTTCTGTTGTTTCTTCTCACCTACACGTTCCTTCGTTGCGCTCTTAATTGTTTCACGAATTGCTTCCCACATCTTACATCAATTTCATTATTAATACCATTAATATTACTCGAGTCGGCTAGCATTTCGAACCTATTTGAGAGTTCGAGTTGGTAATCTGCTTTTATGCTCGGATTATTTAATAGTTTAACTTCAAATTTCAGTTGTTTTGACCCCTTGTTTCCTCTGTTCGCGATGCATAACTTTTCCCTTACTTTTGTGATTACTAATTGATGGTCGGTGTCACCTTCCGCTCCTCTGTACGACCTAACATCCATTGTGTTGGTGTGTTTTCGCCTGTCTACTAATAGGTGACCGATCTAGTTGAGAGTTTTGCCGTCCGGAGATACCCATGTGTATTTGTGTTCAAAGTTCTTCCTCTTTACCAGGAGGGTTTTCGAAATCGCGAAAGTTATCAGTCTTTCTCCATTGTTCTTGGCCTTTTCATGAAGGCTGTATTATGTCTATAAAATATTGTAGCATCTCTCGATCTCGATCTACTTAAGTTTTCAGTTTGGACCACCAAAAGGGGGGTAAAATTTTGTTTCGCAAAATTATTTTCACAGTGTCGAAAGTGGGTTTTGTGAGCAATTGTAGCAAATTTCATGGAAATATCTGGAAAATTTCGCTTTTTCCTGTCTGTTTCTCAGTTACACGAATTAATAACGGTAAAGATAAAGCTATCCTCTGTGCGATTCGCACGCGCCGTGAACGGCGCATGGGGATATGTGGAGGTAGCGCTCCACATCTCGACCTACGGTACGAAGTGCGGTGGAGTGGTCAGTCCCACGCTCGACTGACTTTACCTTCCTAAGGTGCCCAGGAGTACTAAGAGCACTCTGGTACTCAATTTGATAGGAGGCTGAGTGCACCGTAGAGCGCCAGGCATGGGGACGATGGGTGCCTAACTTGTGACTGAAAATGTATCACAAAAATTGAACAGGATATTTTGAAACTGGTTAAATCAAAATAGGCTCAGATTGCGCGATATTATACTTACAATACAATCTGTCAAAAGTTTAAGTTTGTGTTACGTTGAACTTATCACATTGCACGAAGTATATTAGAACTTTTAATTGAAGTTTTAACTTCTAGATTTGTTAATGACAATTTTGTTTTGGTGATGTTAGATACGTTGAGGCTGGTGGAAGCTAAAATAAACGACAATAAATGATCCTATCTTAATGTGGCAATACTTATCCTAAGCTGGGTTTGTTCGTAAAACTGATATAATATATTCATTTCATAATTTGACATGACAAAAAGGACCTACATACACATGTTTATTTACCACACAATACATACAGATAAAATGAAACACATATACTCAATTTTACATTTTCCTCGCATTTGAACTTGGTTATTCATAGGGTTTGAGCTCGTTGGCAAAATGGAGTACAGGAAACGCGCTGGACATTACAGTCCAAAACCAACCTAACATTGGTTCGAATCCTGTTCAAGCCAAAGATTTTTTACAAAGCAATCGTGAATAATCTAATCAGCTCTTCTCATACAAAACGGAGAATATTTCCGACTGTTGAGTGGAGGAAGTGAGTCACTATAGCCAAGAAGACGATTTGCGAATGTTGGTTGGGAAAGTTCAAATCAAGTCTCAGGGGGTTACGTGGAAAGTTAACAACACGTCATTGATCATAAATATGCACTTTTCATTTTATTATTCTTAGAAAGAAACACTATACCATTTGTTAAGCAAGTGCTGGATACAGCCAAATGTGGAGTATCGCTAGCGTGGGGGACTTCTAATTTGAAAACCTGGGTTCGATTCCCCACCAGCCAGTTTCTTTTTCGCATACACTGAAGTATTCAAACAGATTTATCTGCGGGTTATGGAGAACCTATCTCTTCCTCTCTTTGTCGCTGTATTCTTATCGTATCTTTGCTGCGTCTTTCTCTTCTTCTCCTCTCTATCTATTTATCTTTATTTTTCTCTTACTTTACACACACTCTCTCCTTTTGTGCGTCTTCCAGAGATAATTTCGGGCCACTTTCGATGACCCGGTGATAGGGCCTGACCCAAACATAAGTGACCCGGTAACCCGATTGACCCGGTCTGGAAACCCTATTTAACTGGGAATTTCGGCGTCGTATTTTTCTTGTTCTCGGGGTCATATCTCCGGTCCTGGTCACCCCTTAAAGAAACATTGTTCAAACGGAATGAAATAATTAAAATCTCTCCTTCATCCTACGGGTTATCAAGTATAAATCGAATCAATGGGTCAGCATGACCTACAGTATCTACTGTTTTTTTTAATCAGTGATTCCGCTAGACCCCGGCATCTGTAGGGGATGTCAGTCCAAATTCTCGAGACTACCCCCAACTTTAACATGTTGCGGACAAAAGTTGATAGAAACTGTGCAAAACTCTACGTCCACCCTCCCAATTTTGACTTTACGCCCCCAATCTGAAAATCCTGGTAGCATCCTTGATTACAAAGTATTCCGAACCAGTATGTTTAATAAACCCCACCGAATTTGCAGACTAACCCCGCGCAAACAAATAATGTGTGTTACACATTTGACATTATCCTAGATGTGTATCAAAACTCTGGAGTTTCACTGGAAATCATAAGTATTTAATCTGACCTCCAAGTTTGGTCTCCATTTTGAAAGTGATTTAATGAATTTTTGAAGCACCTTTTATATATTCGAATAACCCTGCAAAAATATAAATTTACTTCTCTCTTGCTGTTAGATTTGATTTGTGAGAATTGAACTTTATACTGTGGGAACTGAACTTAATATTTTTTACTACGTTTAAATTCCATATTTTTTATCTGTACTTCTTCTTCTTCTATTTCCCCTTCTGTCTTTCTCACTCTCTCTCTCTCTCTCATTTCTCTGCCTCTGTCTTACAGACATCCATCGGTTTCAATGTTTCATTGTATGTTTAAATTTCTCCCTTGATCAACTTATGTATATTGATTCGTCTCGCTTTCATTTTATCGATACTAATACATGTCTATTTAAAAAAAACATGTTCATGATGTTTGCTGATTTTAGTATGGGCGAGACGAAGGAAGGAGAAAGAGGGGTCTGTTTACTAGAAACGATTATGGGATAAGAAGGTGCCATTTGGGTAACCTAGCTGCACGGCGTTCGCTGTCGCAATATTTTTGATGCGAAGTGTACCATCCCGGTATATGCCTGGCGTGACTGAGGAAAACACTGGGAAAACCTAAATCAGGACAGTCAGCCGCTGGTACCGAACCGAGGTCCTCCCGAATACGAAACCAACGTTCTACCAAGTAAGGTACGGTGCTCGGAAGAAAGCATACTCGTTTCGATGTTTATCACATGCACGCACACACAATATCATAGGCAAGCCCATACAAAATAACGTAAATAACAACATAATATCAGAAATTATCAAGCATAAATATCGTGCATCGTGCCCTATTTTTAAGAACTGATAGAAACAAACCTTTTCTCTTGTCTCTCATGCATAACGTTAGTGTTCTATGGAATTCATTAAGAAAGAAAAAAGAAAGAAACCATGGGTTTTAAAATTCATTTTTGTTTCTCCATATTCGTTAAGGATCTTTTTCTATTAGACAATTTGAATTAAACTCTTCAGTGCCCTTCAACAAGTGGCCCACCTAAAATAAAAATGGTGTTAGGTTTCCTATTTTATTGTTTGAAATGGGACTTTTTAAAGTTTTTCATTATTTGCTATATACTACAAGAAATCATAAATATATTTTTCAGAACCCAGGACATGTGATAATGTTTTCTCTTAAAGAAAAGAAAATTCCAACCCTTGCTCGCTCACTCACACTCTCTCAGAATCACACACCGCCAACTCAACGTTAGTTGGGTGGCCTATCTGCTGGGCTTAGAGAAAACTCGTGTATAACAAAGTCATGTGAACATAATTTTGGCCATGATAGTACATCTCTAGTCCGGTGGCAAACGCACATAGCGAGTATAATGGTAGTCCAATATTCATTGTAGAGCTCTCAGGTCGATCCTGAAATCTGCATTTTTTTTCACAGGCGCCTACTAGCTCCGCAACCCACCAGCTTTTACTGTTTCTTGGGGTTACATACAATTCAAGGATACATTCTCAGTACTGGTGTTGTAAGAATAAAAATAATAAGTTAAAAAGAAACGTTTGAAGTATACGAGTACTTGCTTTTTAAAATTGTACTAAAATTGTCTTTTAAAAAAAATTGGGGGATCGGTAGCCATAAGCCCACCCACAGAACGTAAGGAGGCCCTGAAGAATAACACTTCGTATTCAGTTGAAGGATTAACAATTGAAATTAAACAAGTTGGGTAATGGAATTTAACACAGCGAATTTGAGAGTTTGCAAATTCAAGTAAAACAAGACTCATTATTGCAGTTTTGTAAAGCACACACGGTAGTACATATAGAACTTAGAGCTGCAAAAGAACTTATTTCAAGCTGAGAGAACCAGTATATGACCGTCCGGCCTATGACGTCACAATTGCGAGTATTCAAATATCTCAGCTAAACATAATTTCTCTGCAACACTAATCATGTCGCGTTACAGAGCTGTATAAGTACTAGCGTGTGTGCTTCACAAAACTATAATAATGTGTTGAGTTTGGTAGTTTTCCCTCAATTTTCAAAATTCTTAAAATGCAAAAGTGAGCGCAACTTCGACTGGCAAGTTTATAGTTTGTATCAGGGCCCCTCGACTTTTGTAGCTGGGCTTACGGCTGTCTAGTCCCTAGGTAAGACAATTATTTTCTTTTACTTTATAATGCAATTTTAAATGGCAGTTAAAAATATACGCATTAAAAGTTCACATTGGTACTTCCTCCTACAGCTGTGGATATCCATCATTTACCATCTCTGTTTAAGAGGTCCACGTACCTACGGTGCGAGAGAAAGTGTGTGTGTTTTTGTGAGAGAGAGAGTTTTCATATTTTTAAAAATATTGGATAAATGACAAGCAAGAATGAAAATTTGAAAAGCGGCCCCAATAATACTTATAAATGTTTATCAAATGAACTTTCTGAGATTTTGGCATCGTTTATTTTAGCTGAGAAATTAGAACACCCGTAATTGCGTAGGCGTATCACGTCTTCAAATATGGGTATTTTAATTTCTCAGCGAAAATGAACAGTGTCAAAATCTCAGATAGTTCATTTGATAAACATTCACAAGTAATACTTGGTCCGCCTTTCAAAATTTCATTGTTGCTTGTCATTTGTCCAATATCTTTAAAAATATGAAAACTCACACACACACACACTTACATCGTAGGTACGGAGACCTTTTAAGGATGGCAGATAGATAGATAAATAAAGATAGAGAGAGAGAGAGAGAGAGAGAGAGAGAGAGAGAGAGAGAGAGAGAGAGAGAGAGAATGTTGAAACTCGACTTCATTGACAAACACCTACTTCTGGAGAGGAAACAAATTTTGTAGCACGGAGTACACGCAAGACTTATCGCCTTTCTGATTATTTTTTAGATTAGCTGAAGTTATGCAACGGGCAGTGTGATGCTACTGAAGAAAGGGAATGAAAGGCCATCATCATCTATCGACAGATACTAACTTCTTCTCAAAGGAAACTCGCTGCAACCGGAGTTGACCAACAATTATCTGGCTCAAAGTCTGAAGATCAACAACTATATGAGGAGTGGCTCCGAATACTACAGGCTGATTTTTCATGGAGCTGTCACACTTAACGGAGCGGATGCAGAGTACACGATACATCTTGTTTGAAGCAATGCGGTGTCTTTAGAGTCCGCAGGGTAAATAACGGAAGTGGCCGCCATATATCTGTAACCATAACAGAGTCAATTTAATGCTGTTATAATAATAATAATAACAAAGGCATATAAATCATATTGCAACAAAACTAAACGAACTACATTTTGTTAATTTCAACAATATTGTGGACAGTTATATAAGAAGAGCCACACACCACAGACTCATTTTTGTCTCAGACTGTCCCGACTATGAAGTTTACATTATCAGTTATTTAACATCCGCGCACTAGGCAACACAATCGTTCTAAGCGGTCAAGAGATATTTAAAGAAAATTAATATGACTCGAATTACACCTCATTCTTATCGCGCGAGACCCTGCAGGACTGAGCATTGCCATTGTGAGCTGTAGTCCGTCCTACGGACCATTAGGTGCTCCGAGGTTTTTTCTCTTTTGTTTGTGTTTATGGCCCTTAGACATATAAGTCTCAGGCCGGGATAGGGGAGGGGAAGGGATTCGGAAAGGTGTCGGCCAGGGCCTAGGTTGAAGGTGCCATCACGGCATTTGCCTGGTGTGGCTGAGGGAAAACCCTGGAAAAACTTCAGTCAGGATGGTCGGCTGCTGGAATCGAACCCACGACCTCCCGAATACTACGCCCACGCTCTACCACACTGAGCTACGGCGGCTCGGTGGGATTTTTCTCTAGCTGTAATAAATAATAATAATAATAATAATAATAATAATAATAATAATAATAATAATAATAATAGCCACAGGCGTTACAGACCGATAGGTCCTGAGCCTGTCCCAACGCCATCTGTCCGTGGTTGGTGGAACTGCGTTACAAATTGACCACCCTATCTCCGGACCCGCCGTTACCATTTTTATGGTCAATATGGGACCTTTCTAACGGCACATGAACCACCTTCCTAGCCCTACTAGTTCCTGGGTTGAAAAATGTCGACAGACGGAGCAGAGTTGTTTCATAAGACTTCACAGCACTTGGTGCTAAAGCCTAGAAAGGGTGCAAACCTTCGACCCACCACGCTGTCTGCAAATGCTGGCTAGTGAGCAGCCCACCAATGTTTGATTATTCGCTGAAGGTCATCACAAGATAAAGAGTAGTTGTTTGGGTACTAATGGGCCCTTCGACCAGAACGTAGACAGTACATGTTTACCCCGATCGGCTTCCTTAAAGAGTTACTAAGAGGAATCAAGAGGTTTCCTCCTAGTTGGAGGTAGAAGCCTATTAAGGCAGTCTACCACGATAATGCCATGCCAACCACTATCATCGAATTTTGTCAACTCTTCCCTAACAGGTTGAACAATCCTTATTCGAAAAATCCAGGAAAAGAACTTGCTATGTTTCGTTTTCGGTGGGTTTTACCAGGGTTTTCCTCAATTTCCCCAGGCGAGTCGCTACCTACCCCATTCCTATTCCAGATGACCGAGGGCAGAGCCCAATTAACGGGTGGGTTCCTAATCCTAACGCCAAAAGTAACTCAGTTACCTATGTAAATAGTAAGCACAGGGTCAGGGCCATCCTAATCCATGGGCACAGTGGGCAGTCGTCTGGGGTCCCTAAACCTATACAGGCCTCCCCCTCCTCCCCCCAATGCTAATCTAAATACTTCTTACAAGCATTTAATTGTCTAAATCCTTAATTTGATCACATTTTATTTAATTTGGAAAAGTATTATACGTCAGCTTCCTATCAGTAAAGACAAATGTTAAGTGGTAAGAAATATGATTAGGATTTCAGAATCAGCTTCCTACAAGTAGACCAATAAAAGATCATGCAACGTATGGCAGTGGTTAATGGTTGATAGCAGACTATTTACACTGTGTTTTGTCAGTGCAGGGTTCTCAAACTTTTAAAACGAAATTGATACTTTCGTCGTTGCACCAAGTAATATTACTGAATTTCCCATGTTAATATTTAAATTTGTATGAATTCCAGTACTTATTATACCAACCCAACGAGGCAGAACAATGGTTAGCGTGTTTGCCTTGCAATTAGGAGGTCTCAAGAACTATTCTCGGGAAAACTTTGGTAAACTTTATTTTGTATGAGCAATTCTAGTAAATTTTGACTTCGACCCGTCACGATTATCAGTCACGTTCTAATTAAAATCCACAATCACAAACATCCATGCCCCAGCCGGGATTCGAACCCGAGACTTTCGAGTCGCTGGCTTAGCGCCCCAACCCACGTGGCTACCACGTCGGCAATGATTCCCGGTGCCGAGCATCCTGACTGAGGTTTTCCCTGGTTCCCTCAGTCACACTAGACAAATATTGGGATGGCACCTTGAATGATACAACGGAACAACAATATAAAAAAGTATGAACAAAAGTAGTTAAATTATTTCTGTTAAACAGCTAAAATCTACATTCTCTGATAAACAATTCTCTTATTTCAAGAGGAAATAATAGGCGTATTATTTTTTAACTTTTGCTCTATATTTACGTTCGAATGGAGTCACCGTGGCTCAAGCTCGTCTGACTGCGAATCTGGCGACCCGGCTTCAAATCCCGGCCAGGATACTGTAGGTTTTTCTTCAGTGTTCCCATGCCTGGTGCTTTAAGGTGTATCAAATTGAGTACCAGAGTATCTTTGACATCTTGGGAGGTAACGGTGGTCAAGCGTGGGACTGACCAGTGGCCATCCCACCTCACTTCTTGCCCTAGGTCGAGATTAAGTCCCACATACGCATTTCACGGAATATATGCATCGCGCAGGGGATATATTTACCTGTTATCATTTATTTTTGAAATAAAATATTTTAAATAAATGAATTTAAAAGTCACTGTTTTTAAGTATCGGAATAAACTTATTGAAAATCTGTGTACCACGAATTAGTAACGGAAAGTTTAATGATAAGGTTTGTTTTACTTTGTTTAGTGCTAATACAATGCTGTGAACGTCTGCAAGACCTGATAAAATACATTTTCAAAAACATAAGTTACTTTCCCAAAATACTTTACAGGTGTTGTTCTCTAGAGAAATAGTTGTCTGGACTCAATATTTGGTTGTCCAAAACATGGCGCTTCTGTACAATCTCCCATAAGGAATAATACACTTTCTGATATTTAAATTTATTTATTTCGAAACTACAGAAATGTTACTTATCAGGTTCTTGCATTCACCCACAGAATTGCAGTGTGTTTTTATCCTGGGGCGCTAAAATCAAATTTGTGATAAGTGGACGTTTCTATATTGCATGTGCTTCATTAGAAATGTGTCAATTTTGAAGAATCTTGGGCTGGACATCAGATATTTCCTCGTCCAATAAATGACATTGTGTTAGGTCAGTTACACATTTATTGTTAATTTTTCACTAAGTTCACGTTCCAGTATCCAAAGGTTCGCGCACCAGTACTGATACGCGTACCATAATTTGAGAAACTGCTGTTTAGTGTAATAGTATCTAACTAACAAACTATGGCTTATGGAACTCGCAAGTTCATCGCCGTAGTAACAAACGTTCGCCGTTGGATTCTATCCTGGGCAATATCAAGCCAGTTTCCACCACGAACACCTATTTCTCGAAGATCTCTTCTAATATTGTCCTCCCAACGACGTCTCGGTGTTTCCAATGGCCTCCTTCCATCCGGCCTTCCAAGCAGGACAGAATATAATCTTCGTTTTTTCCCCATGGCCGAGCTACATGGCCTGCCCACCTTAGTCGTCGCGATTTCATTATTTTTACAACATCTGGTGAATCGTACAGTCCGTCTAAAAGTGATAAATATTGGAGTGAGCCATTCGTATTGGGATAAATTTAGATTTACGAATCAAGATACGAAGTCCTTATTGAGTTTTGTTTTCTGATATTATAAAAAATATAGGCCTATTTAATCGAATTCGAATTTTAAAAATAAATCCCAGACAGCATTGAGATATGTGTAGCTGTTTGTAATGAAACTTGTGATTTATTTTTGTATTCTAATATTAGATAAAAGTTTTTTTTTAATGCATGTTTATTTTACAAATAATTAATTTTGCTAACGATCTAATTGTATTTACCGTTTCCATGGGTGTCTGTTTAAGCAGGGGCCCGAGTAAATTGCTTTGTCCAAGGGCCAACAATGATGTTAAGACGATCCTGCACAGCAGACAGGTAGATGGGACCCTAACAGAGTCAGTAGCTCGGGGCCCTCAAATAGCTTAATCCAGCACTGACCGAGGGGCATCATTTATCAGAGTAGTGACGGGCATATTCCTACTATACATGGACCAAGTTGGGCCATGATTGTGCTAGAGAAAGTTTAAAGGATTTGTGATTGCCAATAGGTTGTGTGATTTATATGATAATGTTACTTTAACAAAAACACATGCATCATGGCTGGACCGATTTCAACCAAATTTCATGTGGTCGTGATACAGTGGACAACCATCCGTATTTGATTCCAAGTAGAACTTTCAGATTATTATTATCTCTATGATCACAAGACCCATTATTATTATTATTTTAATTATTACATATGATGATGATTATTATTGTAGAAATGAAATCTACAATTAATAAAATTGCTGACATCTAGAGCTAGAAAAAAATAGCGCTCTTGAAATGGAGCTCCACAAATTTTAATAATATTGTAAGTTGTAAAATTTTGTAATATGCTATTGTAAGGTCTAGTTTAGAATATGCTACTATTATATAGAACTACAATATAAAATATGTGACCGAAAATTTAGGCACAGATTTGGAACGTTATCATTAGATAATATCAGAAAAGAATTAGGATTTTTTAAATTATTTGAGGGACGAATGGTTAATGATATCAAATTATTGTTTTCTATCTTAATTGGTCATCACCCTACTTATGATATGATCTGTTTAAAAGCTACGATTTATGGCAGAAGAAATTCTCTCTCTTTTGTAGCCAAGGAATATGAATCTTCTCTCATATGTCGTTTACTGGACATCTTAATCAATATAATCAGTATAATAGATATTTTTCAAAGTCATTTTGGGTTTATATTAAAAGAATTAATAAATAATTTTGTATTAGATAAATCTTTGGTTATAGTAAGTATCATACATTTTTTATTTGTTTTGTTTTTAATGTATCTTAAAATTACTATTTGTATTTTGAACTGAATCTGATTGGAAAAGATGTACACACCTCTTGGTACATTATCTATTGTCTATTGTTTATCTATTGTTTTTACTAGTATTTTTGATATATTATTAATGTATTTAGATTTTTTTGTTCTAGGTGTTATATAGCCCTTTGTCTTTTTTGTATTTTCCTTTTCAAAACATGAAATAATATAACCAATGTTAAAAGTATTATTATTATTATTATTACAATTTTCTTTGATTTGTTCCACGTATTTATCATTATTTTTGTATCTCTAATCTGCTTTTAATATGTATATTTTTCTGGGTGTCATCTGGTAGCCCTGTGGCTGTATTGTGTTTTTCCGTAAATAAATAAAGAAATTATTATTATTATTGCATGTACAAATTCTCTACAAATTTTTGTTTCCTCACAAGGAAGTTTCTATCCTTCTATAATCGTAGTTCATTAAAATTTAAGCGTTTAGGCACACCTCCAATTTACGCACTGCATTACACATTATTGTTTGTTTCCATGTTGTAAAATCATTTCAGGACATATTTCTTCAAACGTTTCTTGCATTTAAATTTACCTGGAACGTCCCCATAGAGTCAAGTTCTTGTTATTTCAATTTGCATACTTTCATGATTTTTGTGTATGTGATTAGTTTCGGAAAAGCTGGAAGCGGAGCAGGATCTGTCACAATCACTGCTTGTGATTAGGCGTTATTTAGCCGTACTGTTGAGCACTTGTTTTGTGTGTGACACATTTGCTGTTGTATTCTCTTTATCTGTACCCGTGCGCTATAAACGGGTTAAACAAGATGCGCGGAAAGACTTTCTAAACAGAAGAACAAATACAAAACCTAACTGTTCCCTCGCGTGTAAATAATGAATGCTTGGGCACATTCAGAATGGACACTCATAATGCCAACGCCACACCTCACTTATGTTTGTTTACAATAGCTATACACTTATCAGGAATAAATGATAAGGCAAGAACATAATGTCATCTATGTATAGCATTTTTTTTATTTTAAGAGAGAGAGAGAGAGAGAGAGAGAGAGAGAGAGAAACAGAAATTTCACATATTGATTTGTTACGCTGAAATAAATGCATCTAAAGCAGTGATTCCGCCAGACCCTCCTGTGCAGGTGTCACCCCCGAAAATTATCCAGAACACCCCCCGAAATTTAAAATTTTTACGGTCAAAAATCGATAGAAATCGTTCAAAACTGCACCCAATTTTGACTTTGCAACCCCCTAAATTGAAAAGCCTGGCGGAATCCCTGATCTAAAGACCTATTGCTGGAAATGGTTTTGCACATTCTACTAACATTTCAAGTTTCTTTTTAAAAAAAGCGTCTCCAACGAAGAGTGGAATATTTCCCCTTACGATAGAGGAAAGAGAAGCCACTCTTTTATAGCGTATATTCATCGAAGAAATATCTGCTCGAAGAAAGATGTGATCTATTGTAGCTCTCGTAGATGACCCTTCAACCGTAATCGATTGCAAATGTTCAATCTTTTAAGATGAATATTTTGAAAATAAAAACTGCCTAATTTAGAACTGTTTTCCCTTTTTTTTAAAAAAAATGGAATGTTCATATTTTCAAATAAAAATAATCATCAATGTGCATAGCGAAAACAACTATTTTCGTAGTTAAAAAATGTTAAAATATGACTGAAATAAAACTTTATATCCTTTAAAAGAAAAATGTGTTCAAACTAATTGAATTATCTGCAAGAAAAAAAAAATATAATGCTTGTACGCAAGGATAGAATACAGATTTGACTGTTTTTAAATCCGACACGCTATCTATCTCGTTACGGCGCCACCGTACTTAACGTGTTAAATACTTCTGATTGTATAAAGGCCAAGCTGAAAAGTTCAATTCTTATAAGCATTATCAGGCTTTTTTTTTTATTATTATTATTATTTTGCTGTTTTTATATCTTGGAAATGTTCATATCTTGCAAATGAAAACCACGCAATGTATAGCGATTTTCTTGCGCTTCGAGAAATATGTTCTTCTGTTGTCAATTTTATCCAAACGCTACTAACTTGGAAGTACGGCATCGTCTTTAGTACAACGATAAGTTTCACTGCAAACAATGGCGGATAATAAACTTAACTAATACTTATGATGCATTCTAAACCCTCTAAAAAGGATGACAAATTGCGCTTTCAATCCAAAGTGAAACTGTTACGTTGAAAATCACTTTTCGATTGAAATTCAGCTTTTTATGAAAACTCTTTTTATCGAACCAAGAGTTAAAAATTCCGCTCTTCTCATTTATTGTGTATTCTACCCATTTTTTTTTTTAACATAAACTTTAAAAGATTAAAATCACGAAACAGGTAGCTTAGAGAAGAGACTTCATATATAATTTAGAGTTTATGGTCTCAGTATTTGCTATGGTGTCTTTTTATGAGCACTCTTCCAAAGAAAGAGATGGTAAAGCTGGCGCCCAGGACTTTATTCAAGATACCATCTGCAATTTGGCTGGAGGAACTGAAAAATCCCTTAGAAAAAATCTTGATTAGGATGACCGATAGTGGCTCGAACTTGCATGTCGGATCAGTGACCCTCGTTATTACGCCACGAGATCTGGATAAGAACTTTAAAATGTTTCTTAAAATGAATTTACAATTTGCACTATGGTTACCAGACACCCCCGTTTTCTAAGGAAGAGTCCCCACACCTAATTTTTGTCCTCTTCTAAATTTATCGAAGTAACGTTCCTGAATCTTCTCATATATCCAACAATTCCTCCTACTTCCTCTTTTAAAGAGGCTGCGAGTGTATGTGTGAGTTCTCACATTTTTAAATGACAAGCAACAAGGAAATTTTGAAAAGCGCCCCCACACCAAAAAAAAAATACTTGTGAATGTGTATCAAATGCCTGTCTTTGATGAGTCATACACCTACGCAAATAAGAGTGTTCTAATTTCTCAGCTAAAATAAACAATGTCAAAATCTCAGATGTACACATTGACAAGTATTAATTATTGGGCCGTTTTTCAAAATGTCCTTGTTGCTTGTCATTTGTCCAATATTTATTAAAATATGAAAACTCACACACACACTCACACCGTAAGTACAGAGGCCACTTAACGTTCAACACTTCAACTCCACGGATTTTCCTGTTTTTGCTTTCTGTAACCGAGCCTGTGTTTGTAAGAGTCGAACGATGGGTGTTTATGTGTGTTCTAGAAGAAACAAAGATATTAAACAAGATTATGGAATGTAAAGGTTAGTGTTTCAAAATAATGTAGATTAAATGTTGACACACACATTTTCGAAAAATAACTTTTTGCCGTGTGGGGGGCGGGGTCCCACATGTCTTTACCACTACCAAAACTATCTCTGGAGTGCTCTGTAAATGATCCCTGGATTCAGTCTAAGAAAAATCTGGTAACCTTAGTTTACACATGTTGAAAAACTTTAGTATGGTGTGTCAGCTTCATTTCAATCTTTTTGTTAACTATGAACTTTATTTTTCCCGCTTTTCTTCTTAATTAACTTCATACTTGACACTCTTTGCATTGAGTTAGGGTGACATTGTGGCATAATGATACTACAATATAAAAATATGTATTTCTGGTACTGACTATCATTGAAAATTGGGACGTATTAGCTACCGTACTGTTAATGTGAACTGAGAACTGAATGATCTGCAGCGTAAAACATGACTTCGGTAATATTATAAAGTGGGAAACATGAAATAAGAAAGAATGTGGATGATAACGAATAGTAATTGGAAATAATAGATTGGTCGCTTTCTAAATTTGCCCCCATCCACAAATACTAACACACTAAAATTCTTATCTCTTGACAAGTTTGCGTGAGACAAATAAAATAAGTGTTGGACTAAAAACCTTCAACAAAAGTGTTGCCCTGAATTTAAGATACGATAACAGAATTTCCACGGAGCAAACTCGCAAGATAACATTAGTTTATAACAAAATGTTATCTAATAATATTTACCAAAAAAGAAGTTAGTTTATATTCCATGGTTAGTTTTTAACATGTTAATTGATGTAATAGAAATATGTAAAAGAAAAAACCGTGACTACTATGTGCAACATCAAAACACCTCACCCAAAACCTATGGTAACGATCTCTCGCTTCAAATAAGCACTGGGAAGATGGCATTGGCAACGGGTCGACCTCTTCTCACGCCAACTGTTCCTCATTCGGACTGTTCCACATGGGTTACCTCACTCCTGTGTTGTGTACCAGAGCTGAAATCGAGTCACTCGGCCTGACCCAAATGACCCGGTCCGAAACTTGACCCAATCTTGACAGAAATAATCACACTGAGTTAACCTGGCGGCCCGATGATCGAATCTTGATACAATTAATTGACTCGGTGACCGGTCTTGTTCCTATGGTTAGATTCAACCCATATTATAAGATGTGAACTTCCTTGAGAAGTGAATTATGTACGGGAACTTCATACTTGAGAGTTTAAAAATATAGATTTTAATGCTTTTATTCTATTTAACACTCCAAACACAAAATTATTTCAGAATAACCTTTCTGGAGGGGTATTTGCCCACCGGTGACATTTTTGTTCGTCCCGGGAATATTTCCACATATTATTATTGTTAGGAACTTTTCGCTGTCGTATATTTTGTACTCTGGGAAGTAACACCCCTGCTCCCTGTGACCGCATGTAGAATGACTGTTCAAACCCAGCAGCGTATAATAAGGAAAGAATTAAATCTCTGCTTCGTCCTCCGGGTCACCTGGTCAAAATCAGGTCGGACCGGGCCCGCAGCATAGAACCGGTGAGCAAGTCCAAAAATTGACCTGACTGACCCTGTAACAGAAACATAAACACTAAGATAACATGGCCCCTCCAAGAACGCCAAGTGAGTGAGTCGCCATCTACTGGTTACTGTGACTTCTACATGCAGTCATGCAACTACAGGCTATGGCGCGGGTGTGGATGTTACGATTTCTATCTATATGAAGACATTTACCACGTATCGGTTCAGTGTATAAGAGAAGAAAGAAGGTGAAACAAGAAGACAGGAAAGCGCGAGAAGAGTTTTCTTAATAGTGAAGGGAAAACAGAATATACAGTGTTGTATATTCTGTAAAAAAAACTTATCGGTTCTAACTACTGCTTAATTTACCTGGTAAACCACACATGCACGAAGGGTGAAGAAACCCAGGTAAAGTCTACATATTTATCTGTTTCGCATCCAATTTTGCAAGTGTTGTTTTTACATGCATATCACACTCTCACTGACGCATACAGCGCATGCGCAAGTCCGGCGAAGCTGCTCGTCACTGCTGGTCTGTCTGTGTGTTGTCGATATTCATCTTGGAAACCTGAAAAGAGCTATCAAAGTTGTTTATGTAGTTATCTGTCAAACATGGTTTGTAATACATTTTATCTCTAATTACTATTGGTTTTGTGTCTTACCCCACAATCCTGCCACATATGTTGGTGCGTCATTTTTCTTTCTTTTTTTTTTTTACACTTGCTCATCTCACAGTCACACTATCACATATATACACTTTTTTTTTACTTCTCTATGTTTTAGATTGTGGCAGTGGTTGGTTTTTATGTTGTGGATTGGGCTGTAGTATGTTTAATGGACGTTTGTGTTTCACATGGTGCATCGTGTCGTATGTACCTAATTGTACAAACAGCTGGTTTTGAGTGTTGAATTTATTGTTGTAAAATTTTTGAGTAGAATCAGTGATACATCTGTTTATGGTTTGGATACCTAAGTTCTTTTGGAGCAGCTCAAGCCTTGTGTATCGGGAATATTTTGTAATTAATTTTATTACTCTGTTTTGAAACTTTTTTAGTTTGTTTAGGTGTATCTTGGCAGAATATTCCCATGCTGGAGCTGCGTACAATAGGATTGGCTGAATTGACATCTTGTACAGTATTGCCTTGGTTTGAATGTTAAAGTTATCACTAGTTAGAAACCCTTTGCCCCTGTAACCCATTTCAACTCTGTTATGTACTCAAGTACTCCACTTGAGAACGAAGTTAATTTAGAATATATTTACTTGAAGTTATAGAATTTATTTGAATTAATTTATGCCAAAAAAAACATGAATCTCTTAAAAGGGTACTGTAAAATTAATATGAAAGTAATGGTATATAATGGTTCTTAAGATACGAACTAATTCAAAGACGTAGGTAAAAATGACAAAAAATACTCAGTATGATATTGGTAAATAAGGATTATTTTCTCTAATACGTGAAAACAATATACTAATCCTTGAATCTTACGTACTTAAAGAATATATTTCATGGTTGGGTTGTAATATTGATTATATTGAATATTGAACCTTATTGATTTAAAGAGTATACTTAATATTTGAAGTATAAAATCGATCCTATGGATTTAAATGTACATATGTAATGTTTAAATGTATTTCCATTCATACATAAAAACAGAACCTTATGGATTGTAGGGAAAATGTATTTAATGTTTATTGTAGTACTCAATTTGTATTAGCTGTGAACCTTACGTTCAATGGAACAATGTTGATACTAGCCACCACCGAGCCAACTATAGAAAATACATAAGGCGTTGTCGAAGCAATAAACATATCCTCAGTTCTCTGATCTGAGCGAATAAAACCTGAAAAGTAGCAGGAGTTTTTCCTCTCGATCCTGCGAGAGGACGCCTCTAGTACTTAATATTTTCCCTTCTTTGGAATCATCTGAAGCAGCGAGAGGTAGTTCCTTCCTTCTTTTTCTTCCATTTTGATCTCTTGGTATTGAGAGGGCGACGGCCGGGCGAAAATATACTCCGAGTTAAGCCTTGAGATAATTAATTCCAGTTAATTGATTCTTTTAGTGAACAAGAGTAGTCCCTTTTAAGTATCACTTGTCAGGTAAATGCTGGTATGGTACTTAGATTGTTTGGCTCTGGCCACTACTTTGCCCGTTCCATCTTCCACGACAGTAGAAAAGGAATAGAAGTGGCGTACAGGTGAAAAATTTAAAGTTTTTAATATGGATCAAATTATAATCAGGCTTTATATTCATCGAGATATTTATTATAATCAGCTGTTAAGTTTCTACATGTATACTAACTAACTTTAACAAATCGAAAAGCCAAGAAATACATAACCTAGAGTGAATTTTACCCATCTTCGTTATGAATTGGCAAATCATTATCTAACTTTAAAAGCTTTGAAATATACTAAATGTCACTAACAGTGACTTTCTCGGAACAAACCCAAAAACTCAACACAACTGAAAAGTACCGGTACTTATAATTGTTGTACACTCACTCTAGGCTGGGTTGTGAACTCACTCCAGGAATCGATTTTCACTATTTCAAGCAAGCAAATTATTTAGTTGATTTTGTCTTTAGCTCAAATTTAGGTTAGATTATGTTATTTCATACTAGGAAATATTTCAAAATTCATCCTATGGTAATTGATATAATTAATTATTGAAGACAATTTTCTGATAATTCCAAATGTGTAAATATGAACCTTAACAACAACAAAACTCTACCTGTCCATTCAAGCCGTTGCTTCAGCATTTACCTAGGTATAATAGTACTCTCTATTTCAAAATTCGTTTTATTCAGTGATAATATTTCATACTAAAATCGAAAGTTCAAGCGTGAATTAGATGCACGCAGAGAAAAATTCAGCTCGTAAGATAAATCTTTACAAATAACACACCTGCACTTGCAGAGATTGTATTGACGAAGCAAAGCAATAGATTACAGTGACGAATGCAGAAATTACAAAACACAATACAAGTACGAAACTAAGATACAATCACTTGTGTTCCCAATTCCTGATGTCACCATCGATCATTACTTCATGCTATGAGTTTTACTGTAGAAGCATTAAACAGAAGACTAGTACAGGATAAGCTACACTGTGGGAGAACATCTCAAAGCAGTAAATTAATATTTTTTTTTTCGTTCTTTACTTTTCCTTCGTCATATGTTTACCAGGGGATCTTTTATTTTTCTTTTACACTCTTTCGAAGACACCATTTTCTATGCAAATGCCGTTTACACACGTCCGCAGTCACTATTTGCGAAGGCATGCTTATTAGTCGAAGTTTGTTACATAACCAACTCATTTGAACCGCCTCGCTACTAGCCACTTTCCTTAGTCGCTTCACACCAACGGATATATACATATACTCACACACGTACGTACACATACATACATCTATCCATCTATACATGATGTACAGACAGAAAAACGACTTGAAATCTTCCAAACCATATTGACTCCAACAGTGTTAGCAGCTCATGCACATATATTTTTCTCCCTTTTTGGACGTTTCATTATGAAAACTCCTGTTATGTTTTGAGATCATTGGATTGATTATAGTTTGTACCATTGAGCTGTAATTAACGATAGTAGAAGTCAGACGCAAGGAGAAACGATTAATTTTGTTTGCTCATTTGTTCATAATTCATAATATTACATCCTTTACATTATTTGCAAGAATTAAGACATTAATCTAAACCATGTCCACACAGTGACAACAAGCATATAAAACAAAAGGTTTGGTTTCATTTCGATTAAACTGAAAGTGGAAGAACAAGTGTCTGATTTCAATTACTAACTAAATTAATGATGCACTCAAACGCTCCAATATGATAAACTAGAGCTCACTGGATTAGATAACATGCAAACAATGCCAATGTGTTTACAAATACACATATTGTGAGCAATTGAGACGTGTATGTGCAGTGAAAATTGATACAACTAAAATTTTTTGTTAAAAATCTTACAACAGACTACTTTTACCCATGCCTTTTCATATAAATAGTATTTTTTTTTTTTATCAGAATGAAAGACATTTGTTCAGTATATGGCATCCATTCAAGTTATTTCAATTTCCTGCTAGGTTATTTTACAGTAGGTTCAGTTAGGTTAGAATAGGTTACGTCAGGTCAGCTTTGGTTCGGTTAGCGCACACCTTCCGCAGTTGGGTGCTGTATACCGAACTTTACCCGAATGAAAATAAAGGTTCAATATACCGTACAGATGAAATCTCGTTATAACGAATTTTACAGGACCGGAGATTTTATTTCGTTATAACGAAAATTCATTATAATGAACACTGTATCGAAGGACAAGAATTCGGCGGGGATTTCGAAGAACATTCTAACGGAAATTTTGTTATAATGACTTTCGTTGTAAAGGAATTTTACGTGTAGTTGGTTGCGAATTTCCGTTTTCCTCCAAAACTTCAAATTATAAAGGGCAGTCAAATGAAAACGAGTCAGATGCCAAAAAGTACTGTGGGACATTGAGTAATCTCCACTGGGAGATAAGACGGTCAATCCCATCCTTGAAGAAGCTTCTGGGCTGCCGACGGATTACCCAGTCATACACGTCCTCGTCCGATAAATCACATGGCTTGCAAGTTGCTAGCACTGGAGTGTGATAACGGTTCTGACAACTGTTAGGGATCTGAAAAAAAAGCACACTGACAACTGACAACTTGCACCCCAGTCCTTTGTTTATTTTACTGGAAGTAAGGTTAGCGATACGAGTGTTTGTCCATCATCAGAAATGAAGGCGAGTAAAAAAGAACAGAGAGGTGTTGTTCGGATTTTAAATGCTTAAGGAGTTGGAGGACGAGATAATCATCATCTTACGTCAACTCCCTGAGCGATATCCACATTTTGGGAGAGCCGAAATGAGACATTCGTGAACATCGGTTTGCATCAGACCAGGACGTGTATGGCTGGGTACAGACTGATAAGATGTGACTGTCGGCAGCCCAGAAGCTTCTTTAAGGATGGAACTAACCGTCTTATCTCCCAGTGGGATCAATGTGTTAAAAGTTTAGAAGATTACTTTTAAGGCAATAAACGTTCAGTGACATTTTTTTGGCGTATGACCTGTTTCCATTTGACTGTCCCTTATAAAATAAGAAGAATAAATTTTGCATGAACAAATCACTTAAGTTCCTGAAAAAAAAAATCGGATTATACTACAATGCCACAGTCGCTTGAGTTCATCTGAGTATTTCCCGTTTTCCAGAATCAAGGTATAACTCCGTTTTTACCATTGTCAATCTTGAGCTCTTGGTCAATAAATGTCAAGTTTAAAAGTATTATGATTATTAATAACTTTTCTAGAAGAGTGTATTAGCGTAATGAAGTAAGTAAACGTGAGCTTTGTTGACGGAAGTTGTAGCGTGAAATCGCACACTGAAATGTGAAAATGAAATACATAATGAAAATCTGATTGCGATATGATCCATAGCTAGTTGCGTGAGGCATAAAACGATGCACTTTTAAAAACAGTTTTCAACCATAACATACTCTACATATTTAAAAATCTCTGACCCTTCTGTCTATCTGTTCTTCCAGCGGTTTTTAAAGTACTTCCCATTGGGCTGAAAAGCTCCAATTCTGCATTAAGATTCGTACGGAGGTTGGGATTTCGGAGAAAATATAAAGAATGCAACTATCTCTTTAAGTATCAACATAACACCCCATAAACAACAGGTATCGATAGTGCTGAAGTTGGTAAAATATTTTAGACGGAACGGTGCAATTTTAAACCCATAAATTTATATATAAAATACATTTTTACTTAATTTTACAATAGCAAAAAGGATAAGTCATATAACTTTTAAGTTGAAGCACTGATTTAAGAGAGTCATAACAATGGCTCTCTTAGAGGGAACATTCCCAACTGATCAGTCGATATTAACATGAAATATTTTTTTCTTGCCTATATTCGAACGTACATATATACCGGAAATAACATTAAAAGACCCACGATCTGCCACATTTTTACTAAAAGTTTGCCTCTGTATACTTGAGCCCTGTAATATTAAAGAATTTAATCAAAGTTTGCAAATTCAGGTATTTATATTATTTCAAATCTCTCATCGCAATAATATAATTATGTAGTCATTTTCCATCATTCCGCACTTGTGTATTACTATACTTTATTTCCTCGTCGGCTTGTGAGAAACAAAGTTATACTGTGGGGTCCATTCATATATCAAGCGGCAAACTTTTAGTGAAGATAACAGCAATACCGTAAGAGCCAGATCAATCCTGAGACCTGTAATGACTTTCTGGGAACATTCTCGTATTGTTTGATATGCCACACGACCCACTTGCCATTTTTTTTACCTCCATCCAATATGGCGGATTTCAAGATGGCGGCCACGTTGATGATATACACAAAAATATAGCACTATCCTACCAATCCACATTTGTGTACTACGATACTTCATTTCCTTGACCCTTTGTGAACTACAAGGCTGTACTGCGACTTTTTACTCACTGCAAATATGATTAATTTCACAATTTCAAAAAATTATTACATAAAAATGTGGCAGATTGTGGGTCTTTTAATATTATTTCCGGTATATATGTACGTTCGAATAAAAGCAAGAAAAAGTATTTCAGTTGGGAATATTCCCTCGTTAGCAAATTAAATATTTTAAAATGGTTGCTAGTGATGAGTTATTATTATATATATAAATCACAGCCATATTCAATCCACTAGTGGATGAGGCTAAAAAATTTCGGTGTTGACCCAGCATCGTGAGGACAATTGGGGAGCTGCTGTGAATAAAAGACAGCTTCCGCTCTCCTCTCCCAACCCGTCTGGTCAGCGTGGGAGCAGTAGACCAACTCCTCCCTTCGGGGAGATGCCTCATCCACT